>JAFBJW010000032.1:0-136357 GCA_016785235.1 Pseudorhombus dupliciocellatus
TCTCCACTCTTCCTGCAGACTGTGGGACGTTGATTTCCAACACTGACCCAGAGAGCGTTTGAAGGCTCAGGAAACCTTTGCAGATGTTTTCTATTAATTTGCTGTTAAGGGTGTGACACAATGAGTGTCCCATGTTGAACTTGCTCACAATATGATCCACTGTGAGCCACAATCACCAAAATTACAAGAAATAAAAGCTTGAAATCATTCACTCTCTGTGAACTGTATCTATATAAAATAACAGTTTCACTTTCTGAATTGACTGACAAAACATATTGAACCTTTTCACGATATTCAAATTTTTTGAGATGTACATACAAACTAATTTAGGCTGGTGGAGTCAAAATATATCTGTACATATTTGTTGATTCAAGGGAAATAATTTACTTGACGAAAGTATACATATATACTTAAAAAAATATAAAAAATATAAAATATAAAAAATATATTGCGGTAACAAAATACATGTATTCATTACATCCCACCACTACTTTCAGGTCAAACAATGTTGTCCTTTTAATAGGGATAAATAACAGAAAACTCAGAGAGAGCCACATGTAATGGAGAATGTCAGAGAAATATGAAGAAACAGTTTGTATTAAAAAAAAAAAAAACCTTACGTACATAAGACAATGTCTGATAGCCATGAAGGGAGCCTACTGGGTAGAATGGTTGTCCCCCACACTGAACGTCCACAATAGTCCATAATTACCTGCCACCATGATCTCTGATTCAACATCCACCAGCATGATCCACAATGTGACTGCAGCTGTGGTCCTGGATCTGCAAACCATGAAGAACAAGGACTCTGGGGAAGAAGTTAAGTCCATAACATGTGCTGATGAGACGTTCACTATTTTGACGTGATGAGGAGGGAGCAAAGGAAAGAGAAGCTCCATGTGCCCCTCGACATTTCACACCTATAGTCGCAGAACTAAGAGCAGATCTGAGGCACGCCTGGACTAGCTCTAACGTTCGGCTTTATCATTAAGGAAGCCACTCAGAAACGAGAACTGAAACTGGGAGATGATTCCACAGGAGAGGAGCCTGATGGCTGAAAGCTTTGGCTCCTTTTCTACTTTCGAGACTTGAGGGAAATAGAATAGAACATTTTCTGTCCTCCCCCAGGGGAGGAAAATAAAATAAAAATAAAAAGACTCTATATATACAGAAATAGTGCAGGTGACACTGAAATGTTCAGTTTAAAAACAGTGGACTGAAATTGGAGTGAGTCCACTATGTAGACTGAGGAGCTGAATAAACCATCAGTGTGAATCCTGGGAGCACAGTGCTCTGGTGGGGTGACATGGTACTATGAGCTCAGGCAGGAGATCTGATGGAATGAGATGATGTAGGATTCAACCTGATGCCTTTTGTTGAAGCCAGTTCTGGAGGAATGTGATCTCTTTCCTGTGACGTGTCACAATAAGTGTATCTGATCTTATCTTCACGCTAAGCACAGTTTCGCCAGCAGAGGGCAGCACTGACGAAATGATTTCTCAGTGTCGGCTCTTCGGTGAAACTCGCAGCCCTTGGTCAACACGTGCTGCTCATACAGTGCTCCAATGAATCCAGCAGATGGGTTGAGGGTACGACACTACATATCCCACAGTGCTGCAGGGGGAATTGCGTAATCTCTGTTTGTGTTTGCGCTACCTTCAGGATATGCGGGATTAACCGAAATTGTTAGATCAGGCGACATCATTGCAGTTACTCCAGTTTGTGTTTGTTTGACAGTTGGAATTAACATCTAAAGATGGCACTGTGCATTTTTAGATTTTATTTTTATAGTAATTTTACGCACATCGAAATATGCTCAACATCTTAGAGCATCTTAGGGTTCCTTTCTCCAGCCCCATTTTAGGTAATAGAGCGACAAAGAGAGAGAAAGACGCGAGAAGTGATTAAATGTTATTTACTTTAGAAATAGTTTGATTTCATATTTGGTTTAACAACTTTTGTTAATAAGTGCATCTACGATGGGACCTACTGACATCACCAAAGCTTCTCCAGGGTTTCACCACAGCCACTTTTTCCACTTTATTATTTATTCAAATCACACATACAAGTGTGTGTGTGTGTGTGTGGGGGGGGGGGGGGGTGGGAGAGAGAGAGAGAGAGAGAGAGAGAGAGAGAGAAAGAGATGAGCAAAAAAAATAGATAAATAAAAGAACAATATTTATATGTCCTTTGAACGTTTTACTATTAGTGCATCAGTTAAGGTTTAATTGCGCATGGATTCATCTCTTCATTCATAAGAGGAAAATTGTGTCTTTAATATTTAAAGTCTGAACAGCATTCGGGCCATGAGTCAGCTGTGTAATTGGAAGGCACTATCGCCCACCGCCCTGGCGGACCGTGAACGCACCACCCATGGGGGTGTGGATCCAGTTACTCCCCGCTGACTGGAGCAGGGGACGGCGGCCGGAGGAGTGAGCCATCCAGGCTGAGGAGGGACAAAGCAGCGGCAGCACCAGTCACCCCGGACTGCACCACCTTCATCTCCAGCTCCACCGACACCACCGCTGTCACCTCGCCAGCAGCAGCGTGCGCGGCTTCCGCGGTGGGCAGAGGCGACGTCGGGCTGACTCGGGATCAGCCCATGCAGGAGGATGGAGATAGAGAAGAGGGCGAATGGGTTCGACTACCCGGAAAGAAACAGCAGCAAGTCCGTCAACGGTAGGCGAAGAAACACACGCACGCACGCACGCACGCACGTACACACACACTCACACATACCTGCAGACTCCCCACAGGCTGTCAGCAGCACATCACATTCATGTGATCGACTTCCCTGAGCTCCCCGGCGGGATTCCCCTGCAGCTCCCACACATGTTGCCCAGAGTGGTGCGTTTGATTTGTCTCTCCCAGTTTAGTTTGATTGGGAATTATTGGTTGGTGTGCTTGCGCGTGTGCTGGGCTCTCTGGGAACAGAGGTCGGAATGTTTTTATTTGGAGGTGGTCAGTCAGGCTCGGGGAGATCGTAAAAGGTGAACTTTTGAACTTGGAGAACGCCCTGAAGCCATTGGGGGTTTCAGTCCCCAAAATCCGGTGGTGCCTACGCCGCGCAGGATGGAGGCGGTGGAGGAGAGGGGGGGAGTTGCATGGTTCATACGTCGGACTTTCCGCCTGATCTGAGGCCCGTTCATGCCACTGTCTTCAGACTAGAATGTCGTTTGTGAAGGTTTATTATTGGGTCATATTGTGCATGCTGGCCGGCGCCAGGCCGAACACCGCCCCGCGCTGGGCCATCTCCCAGCGGCCAGGCCAGGCCGACGTTTCCAAGATAAAAATTCCTGTCAGTGCTGTGAAGTGGACATTAAACTGCCCCGTGCCCCCTGCTTCTCAAGGTGCACAAGGCCCACAGGAGAATGGGATAGATATGTCCCGTCCACATGTCCACATGTCCAAATGTCCTGCTCTGTGATCATGGTTTCTACAAATAGCAACAATTGTGTGAACAGAAAGGTGGTGGTAAATAATAGAGCAAAAATAGATTTAAACTATTACTATTTCGATCTATCTCGTGTACATGCATCAAAATGCTTGCTTCTCTGCAGCAACATGTAGTTAAGAAAAAAGAATTTGACGAATTGATTTGTTGATTAATCCAAATCAGTCATCGCTGCTCAGAAATAATTATGCTCTCAATCATCTAAGAAGTGAAGAAATCACTGTAACGATTTATAAGCCCTTGATCAGGATTTAATTTTGAAATAATTCTGTTTATAATGGGCCCTTTTATTTATAAGGCTGATGAACAAATATATTCACAAAAATTTTTTTGTTAGAAATTAAAACATCATTTTAGTGATGTATCTTCAATCATTATTTAATGTAAGAATACATTGAATAATAATTCAAGAAGACCTTACAATGTGTAGTGCCCCGATTGATTAATTGACACAATTACTATTTTGATACTAATTCATCACTCAGTGTTAAGATCAGGCTTCAAATTCCAAAAACAATATTAAGGTGTCAGCAGATTATTGGACCACGTCACAGTAATGTTCAGTCGCCACCCTGGAGGAAGGACAGATGCTCCAGATGTTAAAGTGCAGCTGGTTAACCCATCACTGGCTGGTAAAGAGTGCAGAAGTGTTGACTGCTGAAGCTTTTTATCAACACACATTGTTTTAGAAACAAAGGAGCCGGACCCTCCTCCAGCCCCTGGATGACATAACCACATTTAGAGAACAAACTCAATTTCCATTGATCTTTGAATTGACCAGGAATTTGGTTTTCCCTCCTCCCACACTCTGCTCAGTGTAGTATGCTTGTTTTAATGTCATTTAACTCACTGGGAGAAGTAGAGAGAGGGAGAAGGACAGGTTCTGTGGGTGGGTGGGGGTAAGAGTTTGGGTGGATCCATGTTTGGCCCTTGGGGGGTTTGCAGGCTGGCACGGTGGGGTATATGGGCTGAAAGAAAGTGCCTTGTCAGCTTCTGTTCTGGTGTGTGTGGGGGGATCTGTCCCGTCCCTCGGGGCAGGGTGAAGGGGACGGCTGACAATGGGTGGGGAAGGGACAGGATGCGAAACCCCCCAGTGTGACGCTTGAATGATAAGCCAGGAGGAGTACAGTAGAAGAGGAGGGGCTGCCGTTGGTTAGTGGGAGAGGGGGGACAGGGGTGGGGGGCACCGGCAGATGTGATCCATCATGTCATGTTTTCTTCTTTTTCTTCTTAACTTGACTTCCTCTGCTATCGTTAGAGCTGAGACAACACCAACACCCCCACAGACACGCACTGAAATTTAGCCATTTGATACAGAGAGATTTGGAAGAGATCTTATTAACCAATGAACTTTCTGTTTTGCCATGAGTGGAGAACAATTTATATCATTTTGCTGCTTTGTTCCAGTAAAGTAAGAAGATAATTACCCCAAATAAAACATGCTAAGAAAGTTTTATTGCAAACACAGAATATTACCACAAGATTGAATGAATCTACTATTGGAGACACAAATAATTAATGCTGCATTTAATATATATAACATTTTTAAAGTTAAATGGAAAAGCAGTTCATGCTGAATTGAAGGCTTTCTCTTATAGTTGTAGCACTTTAATAATTCATTGGTGAAATAAAACTAGAATTTGCAGGCCATGGCTTGAATTTTTTACATCTACTATTATTAGTGGTTTTTGTTACTAATTTAGCAAGTATTGGTTTTTCTGACTTGGGGCCTTAAAGTAGGGAAATCCAGCCAAGGTACATTAATGTGACCAAACTGATTCATCCTTTGGTTGCTTGGGCTTTCTGTAATTGCCTGAATTTAATACTTCATACTAAATACTCAGTACTAATTCAGTTTATTTACATTTTCAACACCAGATAGAGATTGACAAGGCCTGTTTTTTTCGGAGAGTGACTGATAATATCTCCTCAAAGGTTGTAAAACAAGGACATTCTTTTTTAGGACATTCCATGATGATTTGAGCAGATGCAAGAAGATTCTTCACCCAGGGTGATTAGCATTTCAAACACGGTGACTCGTCTCACAACAAGCCCAACAGCAGATGTTTTTTCTCCTCCATTTTAATGGCCTAATTTTGATGAATGAAGGGATTTTAGTGAGTCATCAGCATGAAGGCGTGCTGAAATAAAAGACTTGAGCCCAATGGTTCAACCCTGGTATTGAAAAGGAAAACAGGTAACAAACAACGTAAAGTAATGATTTAGAATTATATTGTACTGCTGCATTAAAGCTTAAAATAACACTGACTCTTGGTTTTGGTTTTTCTTGCCACTTGCTGATTAAATTCAACGAAATGTGACAGTAAAGTAATTTTTGAATTGGAAAAAAGGGATTGGTGAAACCTGCTCTTTCAGTTATTAAATAATGAATGATGAAATATAGATTTAAAGCATTTTAAATCAAAGTACATTTTAAAGGCCCATTTATCTGTATGTCGGGCTAACCTAACAGGTAACCTAAAGGTACTTTCCTAATTTAAAGTTGCATAGATGTGTTATCATCATAGAAATAATTGATTAATTTGTTTAAAGACATCAAAACGTTTTCTTCTTTTTCTAAAGGTTTTATTTTTTTTAATTATAGTCAACATCTGTCTGTGGGAGAGGGACCCCTCACATGTGGCTCTCTCTGTATTTTTTAAGGGGGGGGGGGTGTTATTTTTTCTCACTCTCACTGAGGGTTAAGGAAATGTTGCACCTTGTTAAGCCAAATGAGTCAGATTGTGATTTGTGAACAATGACTCTGCAAATAAAATGTAACTGATTCAGCATTGGTGATAGTTTTTCACTAGTAGTTTTGTTCTAAAGATTTTTGTTTGTCCGTATTTCATTTCACAAATATTTTCATAGGTAATACTATTTTATTTTCATTATTTTCAAAGAAAAAAAGTGTGCTTTTTTGTTAAGGATTGAACAAGAAATCCTTAAAATGACTTCAGACCCCAATATTAGGCTTTTTGAAGACAATTAATATTTCAAAATAAATGTTCGCATAATACGAAGTGCATGGACAGCATGTTTTGTCACACTTCCGGCCTTATACTTGCCTTCATTGTGTTTTTGCACTAGGTTCAAATGTCTCAGAGGCTTGTGCGGTTGGCTAACCTGGCTGGTTTAACAGTAAATATACAAAATATTGAGTAATAATTAATCTGAGCCAGTAACATCAATCAGTAATAAATTTGGTTTATTGTGCAACTATTTCAGATTCATGTTAAAAAAAAAAAAGTATTATCTTTTTTTTCATCTTGACAGAAAGTAACAAGGTTTGAGGGAGACAAGAGGATGTGTTCACAAGGAGTAAAGATGAATGTAAATAAAGGAATCATTGTGAGGAAAGAGGTCCTCTTGTGTCAGAGAGGTCTGAAGGCAGAATGTCCTTGATCCTGGTGCTCCTGTTTCCAGGCAACACAAATGCATGTGGTCACAATGACGGTGGTCAGATGTGGATGCAACATCAATGACAGTTGAGCAGCGCAGCCGCCCATGTACAACACAGCACAGCCGATTTCATCCTGTTCTTAGAATCACATACAAGCATGTGATTAAAAGCTGAGAGGTTGTTTGACAAACTTCTATTGATTGGTGTACAACTATAGGTTTATAGTCAGTAAATGGCCAGGGGTCTATCCTGTTTGTCCATTTCAACAGGACTGAATGAAACCGCAGTGATATTTGCCCTGGAAAAGAAATTCTAGCACAATGAAGTGTGCATCAAATATAGTTGCACTTTAGGTGACTTAACTGTACCGGCCTAAAACCAAAACATGTTTAGAATATTACATTTGCATTAGACCCATAAACATTTTGGTGTGTTTCATCAAAAACAAGAAAAAGCCCAAATGAAATTCTCCTTTAACAGACTAATTGATTGACATTACAGAATGTTGCTCGTGGGGAAAAAATAAAAAGACAAGAACAGTTTTTTGTGTGACTTGCAGCACCGCTGTCATCATTGCACACAACTGGCCTCTCCTCCCTGAGGCTGTGCTGCTGGGTTTGTTGTTGCGCGAGCTGA
Organism: Pseudorhombus dupliciocellatus; assembly: GCA_016785235.1. Classification (NCBI taxonomy): domain Eukaryota; kingdom Metazoa; phylum Chordata; class Actinopteri; order Pleuronectiformes; family Paralichthyidae; genus Pseudorhombus; species Pseudorhombus dupliciocellatus. Next base: position 7,494 of record JAFBJW010000032.1, read on the forward strand.
GGGACCCATGGGGGAGGTGGGAGTGAGCGCTATGGGAACGGTGACCAGGGTCAGTGGGATGTTGCTCTTGAAGCATTAATGGCCCGCTCTCCGCTGACCTGAGCGTAACCCAGGAAAGTATTTACAGCCTCCACTTGATCCATGAGCTACAGGCTGGAGTGGCAGTGAAGCCGCTCTCTCGCTTCTTAGCTCCATCCCGGCACAACCTGAGGCGCTAACAGCTGCTAATGAGCAGCAGGGGGGGATTGGGGAGGAACGGGGAGGAAGAAGCTCAATGCCATAAACCATATTTTTGGGGGAAAGGTATCCTACCAAGTATGGGGGACAGTTGGTACAATGACACTGGTCATCTGCAGGCCGCGTTTTTGTCAGGCCTCTGTGATATTCAACACGTAGCCTAGCCAGAGGTCATAAACGTCTTCAATTTGAGTTTGAATTTGGGTGGAGGATGAGTTTACAGGCAGTTGTAAAACACTGAACTTGGTATGTAGAGCAGGGATGACTTTCCTGCGAAACTGCAGCGCTGGAGGATGCAGTTGTTGGGGGGGGTCATAAAAGAGCAGCTGAGCCGTTTCAGTTTAGAAACTCTATTTCCATTTTAGAGGTCTCCTTTAAATACTCATAACAGTTAGGTGCCGTCCCTTCATTCGAAATCTGACATTTGAAATGCACAGGAAACCCAGGTGAGGAGAAGGGAGGAGGTTTGGAGGCAGAGGTCTTCACGTGCCGAGATGATAGGAAGGGGTGAAGATGAGAGGCGGCAGAAGCACAGTCCTTCACTGATCACATCACAGTCAACAGACAAGACACACAGAGCTGTGTATATTGACCCTTTATCAGGCATGTGCTAAACTGTTACTGTTCTCATTACCTCAACACACACTAACACAATGTGAGGAGCAAACATTTCCTGCCATTGCTCAACTGAGTTCAAGGTTTGTGTTGCAGGATTTAACGCTGGAGAATGTCTGCCAGGCCTCTTCCATGTTGTCTGTTAATGGTCAAGTCTGTAAAACTGAAGCCAACAACTGTTGGCTCACACAATGTGTTGTAAATATAGAGAGAACATGAGTGGAAGAGTTGAGGTTTGGTGTCTGACAGACGGTCCGCTCTCAACAAGCAGGGAGACGGAGCTGGCTTCTCTGTTTGTTTTTTTTTTTTTTTGGTATGTATTGTAAGATGATGATTATCAGATGGCTGCTGCAGGTCTGCGTTTGCACAGTGCAGTGCGCTCGCTGGCTCTGGGAGGTAGTAAAACTCTGACCCCTGGTATGATGAAAGGGAAGTTGCTCCTTTGAGCCTGTCAAGCAGCGGTGACAGAGCGCCCGCCCCTCTGACCACTGCGTGACCCTCCGCCCAGCCGCCCGTCGGGATTAACACAGATGAAGACATACATTCATTAGGTTAACATAACATACACTGATGACTGCTCTATGAAAATAGCCGCCCCCCCCCCATTGTTCGACACCAGTGAAAACACCTCTGGAATATTTTATATTCAAATATAAAATATATTCAAAAATTCCCTTTTACCTAAAACGTACACACTGAATGTTTAATTTGAGCTACAGATAGACTATTCCAATACTGAATCATCATTTTAACTTTCATTCCTCTGAAGCCGATCATCCTGAGAAAACAAAAGAAACATGTTTTTGGATTTTATCTTCAGTTATCACTTATTTATCTTTAGTTCTTTCTGCTTTTGACTGAAACCATGCACAGAAACAGGAAATGCATTCAGTGTGAGTCTGTTGCATATAGTGGCTGTTCATAATGGTGGGCATGAAACTCCATAAAACATACGTAAAACAAGTTCATGTTGGGCTTTGCATCTTCAATATTTTTGTAACTGAGGATGTGTTCTACTTTAAAACATTTTTCAGATGTAAAAAGTCTTGTTTTCCAGTCCTACTTTTGTCACAGAAGGTTTGGATGCCCGCTCCTCCAGGAGTTGAAACGCTGCTGGTTGAAGTGCGATCTTATAAGTTGGAGCGTGCCCTGTGAACTTGAGTGGCACTGGGAGGCAGCTCCACGGGGCTGGGCAGTGCTTTGTCAACCAGAAGCAGCGGGGAGGACAGAGAAGACATTGTGCTGCGCTGTTACACAGCAAGGTCAAGGGTCAGGTGTAGAGGTCAAAGGGATAACTGTTGAGCAGCCTGTGAAAGCCAACACTTGAGTTCCTTCACAATCTGTCATATGTAATATCCACCATGCAGCGCTGAGGGCTCTGACCCCCCCCCCCCCGGGGGCCTGAAATACAGACTGCTCATCAGTGCAGAGACTGTTTGTCATAGAGCTGTTCCTCAATGGTTTTTTTGCTCAAAGGTGACTGTATCTAATTGAATTAAACAGCATTATCTGTGGGTCACCACAGGTAATGGTTAGCCTTATCTCACGGTACGTTGCAGATCATAGAGAAACCCAACAGCTCCCACAGTGAGCAGCAGTTTGGTGACTGGGAGAAAAGCCTCCCTCTGTAACTGAAAGAACTCAGTGTGGGCGGCCGGGTGCCTCGACCAGTGGGGCTGAGAAAATAAAGTATGGGTCAGTAGAGGTGTGAAGAGGAACCTGGGGTTGTTACTTTTTCTACTGATAATGAATTATAAGTGCTTCTGGCATTTCTGAGTTCTGTCTTGTAATTCATCAGTGGAACGCCATTTCAGTCACGTCTGTTTTAAAACCTGGTTGAGAATTATGCCTTGGAGCTAATCTCCTCTGATTATTTAGCTTGACAACTGTTTCAGAGACTCCAGGTCTCCACTCCATGCTTAGTTTTAACCTCATCTGCTCTTTTAAGGCTGTCTGAGGCTCCGCACTGTCATGCATGGGTGTCTCTTCTGCATGGGGGTGGGGGGGTGCCCAAGGGTAGATCATTCCTCTCTGTGACCTCTCAGTCTGCACAGGATTCAGTCTGTCTTGCTGCAGAAGGAAAACAATGATCTATCTGTGGTTGCTGCTTCCTCTCATCCTTCTTACTGTTGGGAGGGGTGAGTGATTGATTGAGCAGAAAGCTGACATCACACAACCCACTACTGTATTGTCCAAGTGTAATGTGCAAATGCATTCTTGTTTGTATATTTTCTGTGCTGGGGGGATGCCAGTGTGTAATCACAGTTAGTTGATATCCAGTACTATGATACCTTGATCTGCAGAATTCTCTTTGTGAAATCGCTGTTGGTCTATGCAGCCATACCAACAGCTCAAGTCTTCATCATCATTTATGCATTATGACTAATTTAGCAAAAATCTAATGCACTGTTTTGATTATTAAAATATCCCAAATCTATTTTGAAAGTGAAAGAATAACATTGGACTCTAGATAACAGAAACATATTGTCATAAAAGGAGACTAAATTACACATCACAGACTGACACTGACTAATATCTACTTTGCTGTGCAAGACGCAAGCAAGCAGCCAAAGATCATGTTTATTAATCTGCAACAAGTGAACACGTGAACACAATGACTAAAAGCAAATCTACAAAACGCTGACTATTGACAGTTCTAAATCAATTATTATTGTCGGTGCATTCTTGCCATTTTCTTTTCCTTGGCCCCCACATGGCCTCTCTTCCCGCCTGGTGTAAACCAGGCCCGCTCAGTGTGACGCTGCAGACGAGGCCTATGTGGGTTGCAGTGCTGAGATAAGAGTGGGGCTGGCCTGTGTTCGGTCAGGCCAGCAGGTAGAGGCCAGCTTACTCAGATAACATGCTGGTGTTGCCCTCCGCTGGCCATGCGGAACCCTGGCCATCTGGGACAGAGGAGCAGGGGCAGTGATGGACTGGGATCCGGGGCAGGGACTCTTGAGGAGGGCTTATGGCATCAGAGGGCGGCGACTCGGTGTACATTCAATATCTGCTGCTTCAGCCGGTACAGATCATTCCAGCCATATGGCTCTGTCTAGGAAGGAATGTTGTGCCGGCTTCTCTGCGCTATGCATTACGTTATCGAGTGAGGGTAGTTGTGTAAAGAGGGCGACACAAATGAACATAGTTGTATATTAAACACACTACCATAGAAAGGTATATAATAAAGATATCCATTAAAGTTAAATACAGATGTTTAGGAGGTCCTCAATGGCAGGGGATAATTCTGGGCATTAATACAGGCCCCATATCCACCCCATTCCAAACGGGCAGTTTAGAACAGGAAGTGCAATAATAATAATGATGATAACATGATAACATAATGTGGTGGCAGCAGTTTGTCAGACACAAAAGGAGTCTGAGACATCCAATTTCCACATTTTCTAGCAAGAAACCTTAGCATGCTTGACTTGACTGTTCTGTCATCTCTTGTTCTCTATGCCCTGGTCATGCTGTGTTCACACAATTTTTGTTTTCTCTGACCATCTGTCCAACAGTCATCCATCAGAAAAGCAGCCAACCCTCTCTTTTGATAAGCTGCTGATCCAGCTTGTTGGTCAACAACGTCGCTGCCTTTTTCTCTCCAGAAATCCCCTTAATGTCCCAGATACTTTCCATTTGGTTCGTGTTTGAGCGGTGATGTAGGAACTGCAACTCAGTTTGTGTTGGTCTTCTGCGGCTGCTTGTTTCTACAGGCAACTTCTTCTTCTTCTTCCACCAGAGTTCATGCTATAATCGTTGGCTAAATGACCCCATGAAATGCCTGCCAACAGGTCTTCTGCCATCCTGAGCTCAGGATGCTGCTGCCAGGCTGAGCTGAACAGCAGTCTGTGGTGAATAATACACTGAATAGCACACATGTCTCCATCCATAAGGAGGGAGAGGCGCGGACAAGAAGCTGTATGTTATTTTGATGGGGAGCTGATAGCAGCGGAGGTTGTGAAGGTTTTAAAGGTGAAAGGTTAAAGATGCAGCCTTTCTTTGTCAACACACAATGGGCCACAGCAGAGGAGGCTCCGGCAGTATTGGCTGCAGCTAAAAGCCTCCCCAGCCCCGAGCTATAATGGTCAATAAGCTGTCATGAGGATTAGCAACAGAGACCACACACTGGAGAGCCCATTCTCCTCCTGCATGTCCAGTGTCAGTGAACACTGCAGCCTTGAGTACAGACTGAGACGAGGATTAACCCTGAGAGAGGCTGGAGCAGAAAGCCGTTCCAGAAAACAAAAATGATGTGTGGTAGGACTGATGACCAATATCCTGACAGCGTGGCCACGGACAGGCATTAGCCGTTGCTGTAGATCATCATGGTACAAAATGTAATAAACAATACTTCATGTTTAAGGTTTAAAAAGAAAAACATAAATATAATCATCCCAGTACAGCATGAGGTCTGTCCTTCTGAGGCAATACCATTATATGAGCAGGTTGGTTTCAGTCTCACATATATCTGCTAAAGATAGTTGCAGACATGATGCTGTTGGTGAATATGGTAAACGTTATATTACTGGCTCAAATCAAACTGTTTTGGGTGAAGACGGGTGATGGGAGAAGAGATTCCTGATTATTTTACAGTAAATCTCATTTCGAAGCTGTCACAGTATTGGTGAAGTCGGGGGGGGGGGGGCAGACACAATGGCTGGCTGCGTGTTTGTGTGTTGTACGTCAATATAAGTGTGTCTCTGCACGGGGGATGCGGCACGTGTGAGCATGAACACATGAACAGAGCTTGTGTGTGTGTGTTGGTGTATGCTCCAGGGAGAACATATGCCGGTGTTGAGGGAGGAGGTGGGGGGTGGTTTGTAAAGGGGGGGGGGGGGGGGGGGGGGCAGCTGGCGTGTGTCGGGTCAGGGGTCTGCAGCTGTTGATAGCAGGGAGATACACTGACACAGATAGGGGGGATCTGACGCAGCGATAGCCCCCCACTCTCTGCCCGTCTGGATGTGAGTGATGGGGCACGCCGGGCACCGTGTAAGTGAGAAGTGGACGACGTGTCTCCAGACGGAGGCCACACAGATGGCCAAGCTGCTGGTGGAGATGACACGGGGAGAAAGTGGGTATAAAATAAAGCTTGGGCAGCAAGAGGGTAATCAATCTGAAGCCAACAGATTGCTCTGGGGTCTGATGAGACTGGTATGGTTGTCAGATGATATATAAGATCAGTGAGGTTCGCCTCTCTTGTCTTTGGTGTAGTTTGGTTGATCCTGTTTGTTCAGTACAGTTAATTATCATTATATGAATTGTCTATCCAGCACAGTTTGATGCGCTGGACGTTGTGTTCATCCAATGATATAAATGACTCTGTGTCAGAAATATACAGATGTATAATAATAATGATGTGTACCATGACTAATTAATATTTACTGAAATATATATCTTTTTTCATTTCAACAAAAAATCTTTGGGTTTTACTTTCAAATGTAATGTATTCACTAAAGCCAGCAATTGATCAAAACTACCCTGTCTCATTCTTTTATTGGAATGTTTCCAATTCTAACTTAATATCTGCATTTCCGTCTCTCTGTGCAAACCATCTAACCGTCCATTCTTTTTCCCTGTTCTTCAGGTTTTTACACCGACCATCCCATGGAGTCTGAACAGAATGACAGCATGGGTGAGCTCACAGTCTGTCCGTCTGTCCATCAGTCCGTCCGTCTACAGATGGATAGCTCCATCTAGTGGTTAAGAAGGATGTTGCCATTTTGTTGAAAAAAATAATTTCCAGTCCAATCCTGAAGAGGGGGGTATTAACTCAGTTATTATGGAGCGGCTGTGACAGTGCGCAGCCATCCCTCGCCCCTCAGCATCAGCGGGGACAGATGATGTGAAATTCCATCAGCAGGTTAAAATGACACGTGTGATGTTCTTTTCTGTGTTTAGAAAATACATGTCCATCTAGAGTACGTGCTGATGGAGCGGTCAGCTGCATTGTTTTCCAGATTCAAGTCCACCATTTTAATGGTGTCATCACAAGTGTCTCTGCGTGGCAGATGATACCCAAACTCGAAACGTGAGATGTCAGAATCTGTGACTTTTGGCACAGAGTAAACTGGGAGCAAAGGGCCAGGGGTGATGCAATGGTCCAATGTTAAGGTCCAGGTTCAGGCGAAGTTCATTTGGGACTCCCCTGGCTCCCCTAGCAGTGCCAGGTGGCACCGTGAAAGGGTCAGAGGTTGGACACAGTTCAGAAACTACTGACCTCTCGGTGACTTGGTGCTGACCTGATTGTGCAGCTCTGCCCCGGCCTAGGCTTTCTTATCGCTCCCTTTATAGACCTGTGAGAGGAGAAAGAAATGGTGGGGGGGGGTCGCTAAGAAGTAGAAAGATGCCTGAGAGGTACTACTAAACCTTCGCAAATAATGAATAGCTGGCATTGTTATATGTTGCAGGAGGAGGCATGGATTTATGAGGCCGAGTCTGATTGGGTTGTAAACTTGACGAGGTAGACTCACGGCTGTGGCCACTCTCTCGCTCCCTCCCTCTCTCTCTCTCTGATGGCCCTACTTTGCTCCCAGGATGCCTTGGTGCATGCATTGGGCAAGGGTGATGCTGGGGTCAAGGGGGCTGAGGCAGGGCTCTGCAGGCTTGTAAATGTTCTGACAGGGCTGGGAAATCAGAGACCCCCATTCAGTGTGCGAAAACCCAGGTCAGGGGCCACATGGCTGAGCTACCAACAGCTGTTTTCAACACTAACCCTGTCAATTCATATGTACTTTGCTCCTCCTTGGCTCTTCTTCCGAATATTGCTCCAGAATTTTGCAGCACGCATCAACGTCTCCATGGCCATCTTCATCCTGCAGATGGCCTTTTTTTAAAAATTTTTTTTTATTGGAGATTGATTTGTGGTTCACTGGGTTGTAAACCCATAACAGTGAGGTTCCCTGGGCACAGATGTAGCTCTTTGGGGTGGTGGAGCTGTAACTCCTAATCAGTCACACGCCCTCCTGGATAAATAATTGATCCTTTCAAAGCCTCATCCTAAACTGAAGCTTTTGCATTTACTTGTGTTCTTTAATCCAAAGTCCTGTGAAGCAATCCTTCATATTACCATCAGGTTTTGTCCCTTGCCTGTATGTCTCAGTACACAGCTGAGCGGCTGCTGCTGGGTGGGTCAACAGCGGGGTTATCACGCTCCCTCTGTTCTATGGTTAATCATTACCAGTGGGGGACAAGACTTTCTCTGTTAAACTTTGCCTTCTCTTCAGGATACGATAACACATGTAAAATGTATCGACGTATTCCACACTGGATATTTAACATGGATTAACTTGTCCATTGTTGCTGTATATTCTTAAAAACTAATTCATTTCACTGGTCATTTATCTGAGAACCCCCCCTCCCCGCCCCCCCTTGTAAATCAGCACATGCAGCGTCGCCTCCTTGCAGCACTACATGTCCCAGGCCTTAAGGGGGCAGTAGAACCATAACAGACCTGCATGGGATGTATGCTCCCACGTGCCACCTGGACCCAGTGAACTCAACACCCATATGGAACTACTTGGCTGGAGCCCACCACATGCCTTTCCTTTGTCCTCACATAACTGGGCTAACTTCATATGCCTCTGTCCAAAAGTCATTCAAGATCACCAGGTTTTCATTTTCCTATGTGCTGCACAGCAGAGCAGCTGAACGCTTCATGCCGCCTCATATCCCCGTCTTTGTTCTTTTCTGCTGTTCTCCCTCCATTTTAAGTGGACTGAGGTCCTAAGGGCTGTGTTTGACTCCAGTAAATGTATAGATAAGTGGATAAAGAATGAAAGGCCAGTGGGGGCTTTTTAATCTTTTACTTGATTTTCCTTTTCCTCTCCCATGGACGTTCCAGCCGCTTTCACTGCGAACACGGCGCGAGTGCCACTGAGTGTCTGGGTGCTTTCTCCTTATTTTGGCCTTTCATAATTCATGTTTAGCCAAGGTTTGATTCACCGTCGCCTCTTTCTCGCTCGATGCAGCTTGCGGTGGCTTTAGACTTGGGGTCAGCCTGTGGAGTTTTCCAGGTCAGGGAGAAGTGGGTCATGCTGTTCCCAGTGTCAGTGCCTATAACTTCACAGTGTGTGATGACAAAGCTCAGCTCCACAGGGATAAACAAGCAGACTTATATGTGGCCCTGATATATGAAGCAAACTGTCCACATACACCCCCTCACCCCCATTTTTGCTATACAGCTTAATTGGAGGCTGCAGTGAACCAATGTGCTGACAGTCAGCTGAGTCATTCCCTTTTGTCACTTGATGAGATAAATCCCTCATTAATAGTCAGCGTTGAGTCACAATGTTTCAGCTTTGTTTTATTGAATTGTTACGATTTCATCATGTATTCAGAAACTTTATTTAGAAAAGTTTAAATGTGTTCTTGTATGTATATCTTGTATGATATTGTATGATATTGTTGACAAATGGTCTTCCGTCACGCTTATCTTGATGACCACTCGAAGCATTTTTTAGATTGGATTAAATTCAACTTTATTGTCATTACACATGCACGAGTGCAGAGCAACGAAATGCAGTTTTTCCATCCTCCTATACACATGAGCACAGCCGGCACTGTCCGGGGCAATTTTGGGCTCAGTGTCTTGTCCAAAGATCCCTGTCCAATGTGGGCATGCGTGGACAGGGATCAAAGTGCTGACCTTCTTGTTTGACAACCCGCTGTAACTCCTGAGCCGCAGCCGCCCAGCAGACACCAAGTGACCCAGGCTGTTTTTCATTGTCCCCTCCGACACTTTTCCACTGTAAATAAAACGTTTGGAGTCTGCTCTGGCTGGAAAACATCAGTGTGTTTGAAATTTCCCAGCATGTTAACATAACCTTACAGGGCAATTACTGCAAGATTATTTCCATATGTCTAGATCTCCTCCAATTACACACTGGAATGGGGCTATGAGACTTATTAACTTTCCAAGAATTGTGGGCACAGATTGTTTCACTTGAGAAAAATATACATGTTGGTGTGGGTTGATTTGAACTGCTGCTGGGTTTTGTGTGTTTCTCAGGTTCACTTTAAATTTTAGTTACAGTCCACTTGGGTGACTGTCCTATAATTACAAGGTCTTAAACCCGAGCCCCACAGCAGCCTGTCTGCCTTTAAAAGTGTCCTTGACAGGCTTCCTCTGGCACTGGCATTTCTGGAATATCAGTTTTTTTGTTTTGAGTGGTGCTGCAGTTTGGTGAGCTCAGACCTGGGAATGTGAACATATATCAGTGAACAGCAGCTTCATGGAACAACACGCATCTTTTGACTTTTAGAACAGGTGAAGCAGAAAGCCCCATATTAACAAACATGAATGTCATGCCATGTTGGGTCGTGGACGCTGTCACACTTTGAGTCAGAGAAATTCTGACAAAATCGTGGAATGTAAAATCTGGGTCATGGTGGGAATTTAGGCAACATGCTGAACCCTGCCTGATTTAGATAAGATGTCAGATAAATTGTCTAAGCTGCGGTCCAGTCTGCATAACAACAAGGCGCTGCCTTAGGAAGCAGCTATGTGTTCACGCCATTGGCCTTAGAATCACAGTCTTAAAAACATCAGTGACAGCCCGAATAATCTCGCTTTGAGTTCATTTCATGGTAATGAAGATATTTAATGTGTAGGTAGTTTCAGGCGCCGCTGATATACTGACTGATTCTGTTTCTCAAAACTAGATTTTACAGGTTTATAGTATAAATGTATTAGATCAGTGGCAGTACTGAAAGAATAACTTCATCCGTTACTGCTGTTGCGACTTGGTTTGTTTCCATTCAGCTCCATGTAGTCTGAAAGTCAAATGGCTGATGGGGTAATTCATCACAGAGAGCGTCATGTCTGCTCAGTGATGTTACTGCTGTGCAGTAATAATGGTGCAGATGTCGATGTGCACTGACAGTGGGACTGGCACAGCCCATGGCACCACCTTTATTAGAACGAAAGTCAGCCAGTTACAGCTGTTCATTTCAATAATTGTACTCACTAGTGTCATTCAGTCATGTACCCGAGCTTCATACTCTTCATTCATTCACAGTTTTGCCTCCACCAAATATAAAACGATCTTTTATTATGTTAAAAAAATTGCTGTGATGCTCAGCAAAGCAAAGCAATTTTCACAAAAAAAGTGTGATACTTTGCATAGTTTACAGACCTAACTGTGAACAATTTCCCTCTTTTAAAATCCATTGACCGAGTTTTGTTAAATTAAGATTTTTTAGCATGCATGAAATCACTCCTTAATTTGAGCTGGCAAAGAGTTTATTTCAAAATCAGGACAAACATGTTTAATGCCACCTGTGTGGCCAGAAAAGATGTTTTTCTCATATCAAGGGTGAACAAATACACTGAAACATCGCACTTGAAACTGTAAATGTGCTAACAATTACAACTTTAATGATGAGATGAATGGTGAGAACATTACACATAGTATAGTTGTATTTAAAAGGCATGCATGGCCTTGGGTCACCTTCATTTGTCACATTACGATGTTTATGTCAGGCCTTCTGGTCGCTTACTGAGGTGTTTGAACCGCAGTCTGCATTCATTGATCAGTGAGTTATTCTTACGCAAACCCACCGACAGCAATGAATGTTTATTGCAGCCTTGAGAGCGAACGCCTCCTGCGTCCCAGCTGATCTGGCGCCTGATGAATTGTGTCCCAGTGATTAAAACCTTCTGAAAGGCACAGGTCTGATCCAGAGTCCGCAAACATGAGCCTCACTGAAACGTTTCCTTTCCACAGCGGTGAGTGTTTTGGGATCCCTCAGGGTACATTTAACGGTCGATGGTTTCGTTTAGAGCTCAAACTCACCGACAGCGTTGAATGTTCACTGTGGACACCAGGAGCTTGCTGATGGGCTTGTTGGCTGGCTGCTTGAGAAAATGACTTAGACTTTCTAGTTTACTTTCATTCTTCCGCTGTACTGTGACCCACACAGGTATAAGATCACAGAAACACTTCACTACATGTTAATATGTGTCTGCTGTTTGCACAGTGCTAATCATCACCAACAGAGCCAGTAGCTGTATGCTGCGATAATGAAACTCCTGCGTGTGTGTGTTTTGTTGTGTTGAGCCACTCCGTGTGGGATGTATCGCCTCCCATGTCGACATGGAGGATCCAGTTACACTAATGGGAAGTAGAAGGGAAGCAAGATGGCGAGACTGATGCAAAGGTGTGGCTTTCCTTAAATAGCCCCGCAGACGCGCTGTCATCATCATCCTCACCTTCCGCAGAACGACTAACAAAACTGTCATCTGTCTCAGCCGCGGCTCTGCTCCTCTCATCTTCAGTCGGCAGTGAGAAGAAAAACAAAAAGAAGATGGGGGGGAATCTGAAATGGCAGGAATAAAAGGACAGCAGACGATGTCAGTCTGGCTCATGGAAAGAGAGGAATTGGTGCAAGTGTGATCAGAGAGCGCCGCTGTGCCCCTCAGCTTAAACTAGTGCACTGCAGTGTTCAGCTAGTTAGTGATTACTGTTCCCTTTACCCTGCGCTGAACCTCAGCTCCTGCTCTGGGAGTACGCCTTCCTGTGTTCGCCTCTTTGAGGTTGGAAAATCATGCAGTCATGTTTTATTAATGTGCTCTCTGTCTGTCTGTCTTCCTCTCCTCTGTCTTTCAGAAGGGATTTAGAACACTGGATTTTCCTTTGTTCTGCATTCTCGCTTCAGATTAAATTGTGGTGTAATATATAGGTTGGAGAGGCACTGGGAGCGTCCTGAATATAGGCTGCAGCTCACTGTAGAGAGATTAGTTGCAGTTCAGTGGGATTGTTGTTGTGTGAGGTCAGTAAAATATAAAATGAGAGAACAGGATCTGTCGACACACTGAAGGCTCTCAGAGGGAAGCCGCGCTCTGCGTGATCACTTTGGGAAGAGAGAGGCTCTGTTCGCTTTCTCGAATCAGCACTATAACATTCTGTAACCACATATGCCATCATCGTTATTTTAACTCATGTAGGTGTTCTCTAATGTTGCTCAAAACAATGGTTTGCCCTAAAAATGAATTGTCATCGTGAGTCAAACTGCCTTTTCTTTAGAGAGTAAAATCTCTCACATTTTTTCCAAATTCTGTGTTTCTACTCAGACGAGATGGGAATCAATAGTTTTTTCTGTCCCCCTGGCTCGGGCTTCAGTGGCTTCCCTCCTTGGCGCTTGGACTGTTTGGCAGCGTGCCTGAGAAACACAGGGGCTTTTTTCATTCTCAAATATCCCTCCCTCTCCCTCCCCCTGCGTTTTTCGTCCAATTTGACTTCCGCTCTCCCTGTACTTGGGAGAACTTATGGGAAATGTGTGCGAACACATGCTGACTTATTCATCAGTTTGAGGTGTGGCCACCCTAGTGCATCAGGGTCCTTGGTAATGCCGCTGTTGGCGCGGCCTCCTGAAAGTTTGCATAACTGAAAAACATGCAAAAGTGTGGTGCGTAAAAATAGCTGGGTGAGCATGAGAGCCTGACGGGGCCAGAGTGAAGAGTGCAACAGTGTGACTGAACCAGTGTGAACCCGGCGTCGTCAGCACATTCCAGGGGTTGGACAATGAGAAGCACACAGTGTACTCGCCGTCGGACTGCCTGCATAGCTGGCTGGGTTTCAGCCAGGACTCCATTCTGCCTGAAACAAGGCCACTGCAACAGAGATACACAAGTCTGAAAAGTGAACTTTAAAACCTGTTAGTTGGGTTAGAATAGCTGGGATTGGACAAAGCATTCAACTCGCTCCTCGTGTGTGTAACTTCAGGTCAGGGATGGGATTTGACATGACCAAAGACTGTGGTCGCTCTTCACCGTTATCAGTGGGGCTCTGATTTCTCCCTTGTTACGGATCAAGCTCTGAAAAAACAATGAGAGTGAGCTAAATGCTGCCTGAAATATGAAGACTTGGATCATGTGGGAATCTATTCTCAGACAAGAACCCCAGGGAAATGGAGCCTGTGCACCAGCAACAAGTGCTCACAGTTGCAGATACTGTTTCTCTCCGTAAGACGGTTTGACAACTAGACTTGGTATCAAATAAAAACAATGGGCTAAAACTGTTGAGTCAGGAACTGATTGTTGAGTTGAATACATCAACTATCTAAAAAAAAAAAAACAAGCCTCCACACCCTGACATTCCTTTAGACACTTCATTACTATTTATGTTCAAAGGCATTTTTTTGGGGGGAAAAGTATTTATTCCTCTTTTCATTTCCCATTGTGTTCAGTTCTGGTTTGGAAATACCCTAACAGACTGTCTTGCCACTCAACACTGGAAACAGGCTTTATATGTGTCCAGCTCCTCTGAGAATACAGGCATAACTGTACTCACAGTTAACCTGACACTAGCAGCTCAGGCTGGGAGACTGCCAGCATATGCGCTCACACACTTTCCTCATCTCACCACGTCTCTTGACAGTTATTATTATTATACAATCAGCTGGTGCTGCGAGACTTTTCCTAATGGAAGTGCGCCGGATGATTTAATCGCTGAAATCACTTGTGCTGTAAGTGATCCTCTTTTTGGGCAAACTCAATCAAATTCAACAAATATGGCTTAATTGCCGTGCCAGTCATAAAATAGGCTTTAACTCAGATTGGACATTTTAATATCTGCTCGAATTAAGAAGTTTGTGATGAGATTTATCCTGCTGCTGGGTCAGATTGAGCTGTGGGCGTTGCACGTAATTTAAGTGTGGACTGTGATGTAACAGTCGTTAGAAGAATAGTATCAGTACACAAAGAGGGTAGCTGTATTATTTTACTAGGATCCATACTTTACAATGTAGTTTTATTGCAGACATATTTATAATTGCTCTATTTGACATTAATTTGATTCAGATACATTTAAGGGCTGTGAGGGTGTAAAATCAGTTTTGCTGACACTATCCAGACGTTGGATGTCTGAAAACAAGCACAGTCGGGTTGAGACCTTACATTGTTGATTTTGATTGTGAAATTGAATTCTAGTTTCACTTAAAATGGAATAAATCCATCTGGTGTCTAGGAATGAAGTTTGACGCTGAGCACACGTCACCTCTGATCCCAAGACCTTCAGTTCTACCATAGAAAACCGCTGAGACCTGCCCAGCTTCAAACGATGATTTATTTATTAACACTTTGTACCCTAAGAGCCATCCTTGCTGTACCTGGGCACAGGCACAGGCAGCTGTGTCCAGACTGGCCCTGCTCCAGCATAAGGACTCCTTCAG
This sequence comes from Pseudorhombus dupliciocellatus, assembly GCA_016785235.1. Lineage (NCBI taxonomy): Eukaryota > Metazoa > Chordata > Actinopteri > Pleuronectiformes > Paralichthyidae > Pseudorhombus > Pseudorhombus dupliciocellatus. The sequence goes on from JAFBJW010000032.1 coordinate 22,515, forward strand.
ACGGAATGCCAAGCCTTTTCAGAAACACCCTGCCTCCACGTGCCATGGATTATCCTGCCAAGGCTCCAGGGGTTTCATTCGCAGCCAGCACCCATCGCTGCTGCCAGCTCCTCTCTACATTAGGCTGTGACTCTCACTTACTGTTTCCTCTCAAAAACAGCCCTCACTACTTCTGCCTTACCTTTTCCCCTCTATTTTCTCCTCAGATCCTCCTCGCAGCAGCTTGTATGCTCAACCTTCTAGGTGCCGGTGGACGCAGCTGTCTTCCTGCCCTGTTTTCCCTCCGTCTCTTTCTCTGCTGTGCACCTTTGAACCTGCGTTGATGCAGTTGATCACATCACGTCAGTCCGGCTCTATTTGATTTATCCGCTGCTGCAGGATGCCTGAGAGAGCTGCACTGTATGTCACACTCCTCCCTCTTCTTCCGAAGCCTTGTCGGCTCATTCCAGTCAAGAGCACTGAGGCTGATGAATATGTATCCTGGGCTGTTTTCGCAGCAGTTTTGAGGATCTCTAACAAAGCGGGATGAGAGAGCCCTTTGTGGCTGTCTTTTGGATTTAACCGTGACATTTCTCTGGAGCCTGCTGCCACTTTTTATCTTCAACAGACTTTATCCCCAGGTCAGGCTGCAGCCCCCTTTCAACGCTGGCATTGTCGAAGTTCACACGCAGTATCCCGCTATCATATTGCAATGTTCCAGGCAGTTTGAGTCTCTGGGCCTTGATTGAGTCATTATAGAACAGTGCAACTGTTAAAGAAAAACGTTTGAACTGTCAAGTCACCGTGGTGCTGTGGTGGCAGCGATCAGCGTTTCCATCACTGACCCGGTGCTTCAAGTCTCTGCACCCTGGACTGCAGTAATAAATTTGGCAGGGGACTCTGACGTCATAATGATGATGATGATCATCATCATCATCACCATTATCCTCTTAAAATACCCTCTGTCTCCCACACCCTGCCCCCAAACCACAGACCAAGCCTCAGACTGAGAGATTTAGAAATGGCACAGAGCAGGGAAGCAGTGAAAATCACAGACTGCAGTTCTGATTTCACATTTCCGTTATCAGTGGGTGCCAGCAGGGTGAGCCAGCATGGCAATGACCTGGATACTGATCAACCTTTTTCCCCCAGATTCTGCTGTGCCACCTTACAGCCAGACCGCGATGTAGTCGATCTAAATGCTGTTGACTGTAGAAATATCAGCTACAGGAGCTGGTTCATCGGAGGCAAAGCACCACATTTTGCTCAAAAATTGAGTTGCGCTGAGAAAAATACGCCTATAGCCACTGCCAGTGGAGCAGCAAGCACACAGAGGACACAGCCCCTAAGCCCTTTGCATTGTGAGCACCTCGCTCCATCACGCAGACTACACGAGGCCATTAATCGTATTTCCATGTTTTGATGGTAAAATCCCACACAGCCACCTTAGCCTGTTATTTTTTTGTATAACAAACATTGCAAAGCGCCTGGCCCCATCACAGTGGGGAAGCACGGGACACTGTGTTCTTAATGCTCTGTTGTCCTGATCGGCTCCTCCTGAGGTCAAAAGTTCCAAACTTAAGCTCGTCTTTATGTCCCAGTGTATCTTTAAAAGACAAGGGAGCCGAGCTTAAACACGTCTGTATATGAGATGCTGAAGGCATGGTTCCCAGTGATAGGCGCACACTGCGGTAACAGTGTAGAGTGTCGAAGCCGAGCGTTGCAGTGATCCTCTGCATCACCGTCTGACGACTGTGCAGCAGAGTTGTTGAGGCCAGTGCTCAGAGACTTAACCCCTCTTCCCCCCACCTTCCTCTTCTCTAGCAGAGGAAAATCTCTGCTGAATTCATGTCTCCTTTCAGATTTCTAAGAGGCGTTAAACCTTTCTGGATTAAAGAAGGTAATCTGACAGGCAGAAGATTGTATTAGCCGGAGTGTTGGCAGAGCTTTTAATTTCTCCTCTCTTTTCATTTCCCCCTCTCAGCCTGCCTCTCCTGCTGACCTGCTAGATGGTATTATTGTGTTTCCCTTTTGAAATACAGCAAAAACATCCACATCTCCTCCACTATTCACTCTCCTCTCTTTCTCACGTGCTCTGTATCCCACTCTTTCCATATCTCTGCTCGTCCGCTCTCTCCCACCTCTCTCTCTGGCTCAGCTGTGACAGCATACTTGATGAACCCCTGATTTATCATTTGCTAATCCGTGCTGATTATGGAGCTTTCCACATGGCCCTTATCTGTTGCTGAGCCTGCTTTTCACTCCATAGCTGCCAATTATCTTTCAGGCAGCCTGCAAACAGACCTGTCTCTGTCAGCCAGCTGCCCAACTAAAGTATACATGCAGCCGCACCGATGATAGGCTGCCTGGGCCGTGTATTTTCGGTTCAAGTGCTTGTTGAAATGTCAGATGAGACATGAAATTCAGCATTGCGTATTGAAAAAAGTTCCACTTTGCTCCGGGCGCTCCCATTGAGAACGGTGTGCATAGGGCAGAGACGTGTGGAGAGGTGCCACAGAGGAGGGCTGGAAAAAATAAAATGAAACGTGTCCATGGTGCCACAGTACTGCTTTACACAGTCATGGCATTACTTCCCTCGCGGAGAGGAAAGGTTAAACGGCCAGGTAATATTCAGAGCGCATCCAATTCCGTGTGGTGAGAAATTATGCTGACAAATTTTTGAAGCTGAACATTTGTCCTGGATGCGCGCCTCGCAGACGCTAATGTACGGATACACACTGCTTTTGACTAAACATGAAGCACACAGGCCTTTAACAAGCCTTTACTGATGTGACCTGACGTCCTGAAGCTTACGATATTAGCATCAAGGTCAGCATTCTGCTAACCTGCCAGATCTACCACCCACATAGTTCAGACGGGCCCAGAGCTGTGATGGCGATGCCCCGCGCTGACTCCATCAGCACATCCTGTAGCCAGGCAGCAGGAGCGGTCAAGGTTGGCCTGTGACAGCATGAGGTTAGGGGGAGCCAGGCCTGGCCTGCGGGGAGGGTATGCAGATCACGGCCCGCTCAGCTGATGTGGCGTCCAATTGTCAGCATAATGGGAAGTGACGTGCACATCAGAGCAATGTGGGTCAGAGCGCCAGACGACCAGCCCGCGGCCTGTATCTGCTCCGCCTGTCTAATCTGCTGCAGTCTAACCAGATGAGGCTTTCTAATCGACCCTGATATTCAGTGAACACACATTACCATCTTTACTCACGCTCAGGAACGCAAACACACACACGGAGCGCAGGCAGTTCCCCACCTGAAAATAAGAGCTTCAAATGTCGTGGGTGTAAGTGGAAAGAATGCGGTTCTCATCGAATCCTGATTTAATTGTGAGGGTGTGGAGTGAACCATGTCCATAAGGCACAGGCAAAGCTGGGCCGAGCGAACTGCTGCACTTTTTTCTTTATTTTGTTTGGAAAGCAAAATAAACCCTGATTTTACACTTCCATTTATCTCCTCATCTCTCCTCTCCCGCCTTTGATGCATCAACAAGTATATTAATAATATTTTCCACACCCTCGTGGGTTTTGAAATATTTATGCAGAAGGCTAAATATAAATGCCGTGGTCTGTGGTTTCCCCGCAGTGCAACATGGACTGAGCTGTGCTTTTTCACCGGGTGAAAATGGGTCGGATGGAAGCAGTACTTAATCGGATTCCCATGACATGGTCAGGGGCTGGCGTTTCGAGGGAGGAAGGGGAAGGGGAAGGTGGGAGGGGTGGGGGGTGGGGGGTTATGGAGGGTGCAGTAAGTAGCAGTTGGAGGAAAAAAAAGTTTTGTGAGTGTTTGCTTAGCACCTGTGTACAGACTTAACAGCTCCATCGTAGCCAGAGGGAAGTGACACATGGGGGCCTTGAAGTGTTTTGACATTTTTTGCTCAAACAGGTTTTTTTTTACGGCAGAGGAAGAGGCCCGGAGGAGTTCAGCCTGTGCGAATCTGCCTCTGTCTCATCAAAGGCAGTAATTTCCTGTTCGTTTCAGGCCCCCATCCCCCAACCTAGAACTCTTGTCTGCTAATCCCACCCCTACAAACTGCCCCCACTCTCCTGTCCTCCCTCCAAACCCCACCCCGGGCCCCCTGCTGGTGTCCTGCCTGCCTGTGCTTCGGCTTGCTACACTCCGGGGCTTGGGACTGGGATGCTATATGCTTTGTGTCAGCAGGCTTGCGGCTGAGCACTAACAAATCCTCATTGTCCCACGCGGGAGTGGTGACAGAGGGGGAGGGGGCATCGCTGTCTGGTTTCTATTCAAATCCAGGTACACACAGGCCTGCGAGGGAGCAAGGGGTGCACGGGGACTTGGAGAGCTTCAAGCCTCAGACCAAAGTCCACGCTGACCTCTGGAGCAGGGTCTCAGCAACTGATATAGATATTACTTGATGGGCAAGGGACACTGGACTTCACAAAAAAAAACATGTTCATTCTCATTCATTCAACAAAGGACGTTGACTCCCTGTAATCAATCTGCAAACTTTGTGTATTCCTCGTTGAAAGCCTGCAGTAGCAGCTGCCTGTAAGCCGCAGTGTCACAGTGACAGTCAGGGAATGACTCCGGTCACCGGGGTTATGGATTTTATGACTCTAGTTGCCATTCGTTGCCGGCAATGAGTGCTGAGATGTGTATCTACGTAACAAGACTCTACATGTCCAGGCATTTTGGAGAATGACTCGTAGTCTGCTTTTAGTACAAGAGCCTCAGACACTGAAAACATGTACGAACAAAAAAAATGTAAAATACACGAGATTTTTCACCATTTGAATTGTGAAGGTGGGCACTGATGTGTGAGCTTCGAAGAGCACCCCTTTCTTGTAACTGCCAGCGCTCTGACATCAGTCCACACTTGTGTTTGTGTTGTCAGTCGGTCCTGTTAAGCCGTTATGCTGTCTGTGAATGTGTTTTTCTGAAGGGACTGCCACAGCAGCGGCAGCCATCTGCGATAAGGGTCAGTGTTTTTCTCGGTTGGTGCTACTCCCTCACGCACTCAGCTTTTTGTGGTGGATTAAGAGCTTTGGACAAGAGCAGACCAGGGCAAAAAATACAGGGACAGCCAGCATTTCCTGTCAATAAATACATTCCAAACCCAGCGACCCCCACGCAGGCCGGCGGGGAAAACCAACAAAAAAAAGGGAATCGAAAAAAAATCCGCCGCAAAATTACAGTCTGCCCCAGTCTTCCTCTCTGTCGCTGTCTATATTTAACTGCCTCTTATAGCTGTGCTTGTTCTATCACATTCTGCCCGAACATCATTTACATCAGCTTTTTGGATTTTTATCTGGCGCCACTGCCATTTAAATAAAACTTTATCTGCAACCTAAAAGATTTTCACAAGTAGTGCAGCGGGAATTATTTTTGGCTTATTTAGCTGTGCCTTAACGCCCTTATTTTTTTCGTTTTTATTTTTTACAAAGCAAAGCTTAGAGGGCTTCTCAAAGAGGCTGAGGTGCAAGGTGAGAGGCGGTCACCCCTAACTCTAACGGCGGGCTGCCCCCTCCCCTCGTGGTGCGGAGCAGCAGCTGGCTGACCTGTCCCTCCACTGCCGCCTCTAATGGCTGACCTGCCCTGTCTGGACGGCCCTGCTCGCTTTTGTCTACTGTCTGGCTCAGTTCCTCCCAGTTAAACATCGCTACTGGCTACCGCAGTCTGCATTTCCACAGAGCAAGCTTTAGAAAACACACACACACTCTTTCCACACTTGGCACACATTGTTCAGAGCACACATATCTCGGTCTCTCTTGCACATACATACATTTCAAAACTCTCCCACACAGAGAGCCTCTGTCTGGTTTCACACACACACACACACACACACTTCTAGACAAACTGTACCAAGCAGAAAAGCTCACACACAACCTGAAAAAATAACATTTTTCTTTGTACTTGCTCTGACAGGAAACAAGCCTTCTTTTCTCCGATTTAACTCACGTGACAGATTAAAGTCATTTCAATCGATTAGTTATCTTCAATGAGTCATGCAGTGGTTTAAAACCAAATGAGAACAAGTGGAAAAGTGCTAAAGGCAAGTGAAGTTTTAATCAGTGAAGGACGAGCAGTTCAGAATACTTACCGCTGTGGCCCAAACTTCGGCAGTGTGACTCTTTGGTGACTACGGTGGTGGTGGGAGAAAAAAAAAAGCAAGAGCAGAAAGCTTCCATATTCATGGATAAACCTTATGCAGACCAGCTGAGAAGTTCCTCTCCCTGTATCTCGGCTGCAGATACACACTGACACACAGCCTCTCAGGCGGATCTCCCTGCCTCTGGTGGGAACGCAGCCAGTAGTTTGCAGATACAAGTGCCTTACAAATCTCTCTCTTTCTCTTTCTCTCCCTTACCCTCCCTCCCTCCTCCTTACTCGCCTTCCATGGCTCTACATAGATAAACAAGCACATGCATCCCCCCCCCCCACACACCCCCCCCCCACACACACACACACAGACACGCACACACACGCCACACACACACACACACACACACACAGCTTGGCTACGACACAAGTTATTGAACTGCTCCACATTTCTTCCATGCACTATATATGAGGCAGTTGATGGACAGCAACACACAGTCATGCGTAGCGCAAGGGGAGCTTTGATTGGCTGATGGTCTGGGAGAAGGGGGGCAGGGGCTGCTGTGATTGGTCCGAGCTCAGACCATTGAAAGTGGAAGGCTTTTCTATTGAATGGCTGCGGTTCTGGGTGGAGTCTGGGTGACATTGCTCCGAAGAAAACAACATCCTGAGAGTTAAATCCCTGCACTGGATGTTTTTTATTGCGGTGGCTGGACAGCCCCGATGAATCATGTCCCTCTCGTGAAATAGAAACAGGAGCGTGAACACAATTAAACAAACAAAAACAGGAAATGGCCCCATTTGCTAAATCAAATCCAGCACAGAGAACACGTGACACCTGCTTAAATATTCAAATTAGAATTTGTATCGTCAGAATGATTTGTTTGATTGTTTGATTTAAGCTGCTTTCTTTTCTCCAGAGGAGCTGCATCGAATGCATGTGAATGTCCAAGTGAGACGCTGCAGTTTCTACAGAATTTATCCGTCTGACTTCCGTAGAAATCGTCGATGAATGAATTCACTTCTCCTGATAAAAGCAGCGGCATCACACAGAAGACGGACAAACATGTCATTCGGGCTGCAGCGGTATCAGGGTGCTTAAAAATAAATCATGTGACCTATGCGGTGGGGTTAATACATCACTTCCTGCCTCTGCTGCTCCACATCTCACCTCAATAATGAGGAGGAATGTTTGTTGCTGTCGGGGACACGTCCGTGCAGAAAACCTCCCTGTGTTGTGCATGATGGGAAGGCAGCTGAACTCTGTAGAGCGATCTCTGGATGAAAAGTGGAGGTCATGTCTGAAAGTGGCTGAAGCAGCGCCATGACCCTATCACAGGTCATGTTGCCGCTTTAAAGTTCTGAGATGTTATTTTTTGTGTCCTCACGCTCTCAGTGAGAAGCATTTGTGTTTACATTTGTGAGTGATGGTGGGGCAGCTCTGCCTGGAGCTCTGCCAAGTGCTTTCATTCACACCTGATTAGATCACTCTGACCTGGATAACACGCAGCGCTCCGCGCTCGGCAACACGCTGCCCGAACAGAATGCTGCTGCGCCACCCATTTGCCCCGCAGATGGAATTAGATGATATTAGAGCAGATGCCTCGGTGGATGTCAGGACAGCCGCGCCGCTCCACCTGTGCTTCAGCTGGCATCCAACCAACCTGCACGTTGTTCACTCACCTGAATGACATCTGCGATGAAATAAATCATTCTCAAGTCAAACTGAAGATGAGTTACTACAGTTTCTTGGGATTGGGAATGTTTATCTACTAGTTCTTGAGAGGCTGCTTTTTAGTTTGTCTCCCTGTGGTGCCTCCGCCCAGATATTTAGTCACAGTGCTTGGTCAAAAATCCCTAAAGAAGCTGTGAGCAGCCGTTATATGAGCATTTGTCAGTGTTTGTAAGTGATCTTTGGAGATGCTGCAGGTTAAAGGTGATAAAGTAACAGTGTCACTTCTTCATGGAACACAACTCACTGTGCTGGAGTTTTCTGATGAAAGCCACAATTGCAGAGATCTTTCTTTTATTTTTTTTATAGACGTGGCTCAGATTACATCTCCTCCCTTAACACCTGACACTGTCTTCCCATGAGCATGTTGTTCTGTATCAAACATGGCATCTTGGTAAGGGATTAGCAAATTATCAGAACAGGCCTTTCTCTAAACCCCTTTGTTGTGTTAATGCGCGCTCTGCGATAGCATCTCCATCCATAACCTTCTTCATGTGTGCCCATAACCTGGAGGGGGTGGAGTGGTGTATGTAGGGCACTGGCAGTTGGGTGGGGGCGTCGGAGGTGGCGATGTTGCAGCATGTCCCGCAGCTGCGCCTGTGACGACAGGCCTGTCCTCAGCCTGCCCTGGACCAGACTAAACACAACACGCTGACAAGCTTACCTGCAGGGCTTCCTGCCTCCCTTCCTATTTGCAGTTCCACTTGCCTCGTGACTTTGGCAAAGATTCTGGTTCTCTTTTTAGATATCAGCATTGCAAGCTGGAGTGGAAGTGGCGGCGCCTCGCTGCTATAGTTTGGTGGGTTTGCCGCTTGGCGATGTGCACTGGCCTGACTGAATGCACTGAACCAGGTTTTTGTGCCGATAGCAGTTCTGAGGGAGTCATGCTTGATCTTTCTGGGCCATATGTAAACTAGGTCACTGTGCTGTGCTGTCAGAAGTGTCTCTGTTGTCTGTGTGTGTGTGTGTGTGTGTGTGTGTGAAAATAGGGCTTTTACATAAGGATGGAATAGGTTGCACAGATATGCAGTGTTGCAGTTGCAGAGATTCTCTCAAACTGCAGTACAACCATCCCCCCCACCCCACCTCAGTGATGCCATACTGGGAGAGAGCTAGTTAGAAAGAAAGACAGAGAGAGAGAGACAGAGAGAGAGAAAGAGGGAGAAATGAAATTCTCATCCTTGGTTCAGATCCTTAAGAACGCTTGGGAAGGCAGGATCTTATTATCACAGCAAATTTGCAATGTGCAGAGTGGAGGAGATTAGATGCGTCTTGCCTTTGAAGTGTATTTTCCGACCATTGTGTGATGGCAAATTCCATCAAGTGTTGGAGCGAGCCATGATAAGAGGCACGGGTTATGAATGCTGCTGCATTAAAAGCCGTCATTTGAGCAGTAAGATGAAACACTCACAAACTCCTGCTAAATGAAAAAATATTTCCCCTCATTTCAGAACTGTCATTCACAGCTGTGTTGTTGAAATCCACAGATGTTAAAATTATAAAGTGCATTGCATGACCTGGGTAAATATATAGGCATATGTGCGGTATGGGTTATATGTGATGTTCTGGTGGCCTTTGAATGGGAACGCCCTCTAATTATTCAGGCTTTCATCGTGTTTGTTTTTCAGCATCATTTGGATCAAATGATGCTGGTTCCCAATAGGAATAATAATATCATCAGGTTTAGTCTATGTGAAGTAAAGTGCTGGTTTCTAATGGAAGCTGAACTTGTATTGATAGAGCATGGTATCTTGAGGAGTCCGGGTGAAAACTTGGATGGGCAGACCTGGAGGTGCTGCTGACTTTGATCGGCCCGTCTTGTTGTGTCCTCCTCAGCTATTTGACCTTCACTTTGAGTGCACTGTCTTGTCAGGGGTTTGGTGTCAGAACGAGGCCAACGGGTAAATGTGAGGGCGAGCATGAATGCCATTAAAGTGACCCCAGCACTCCCAGCCCCCCCCCGGTTGCTCAGAAGCTGGAGAACTGCAGGGTGGGAGCACATCCCAGGGGGCTCACCCCCAGACTAACACCCCTGGCCTGGGGCCTCAGCTCCTGTTGCAGTTTTAGACCAAACATAAACAGTGCAGAGCTGCCGGAGGTGTCTCAACATGCTGGGACACACACTGCCTCTACAGCTGGTCCACTCTGTCTTAGTCCTCTCTGACATCAAAGAACATACTGTGGCCGTCTCAGTGCCAAAAGTGCTGAAGACATCTTTTTTTTTTTAAATAATCCAGATTGTATTTTCCCTTCTGTTTTAAGTTTAAGGTTTTCTGCAGTCCTGCTTTGGCTCTGTCTTGCATCTAGAACCTTAAAACCATGGATTAGGTTAACCGCTTCAAAAAGCTACAGAGACTCTTCTATCACTGCTGTCCCCAAACCGATAAGACACGATCTGCTGTCAGACCCCCACTGAACTTCAGAGCTCCTCCAGGCATTCTCTGGTGGGGCCGTATGTGTAAACCAGAGCTCCTGGTCTTTCTGCTGACTTTCTCTGGCTAACCCCTTAAAGTCTGCAGGAAAAACATGACAAGCTGATGGGAGGACACAGCAGGAGATCCTCCACGGGATCCACCTGTTATTTCCAGGCCTGTTGTGGGTGGATAAGACTGACAAGTACATTTGGAAAAAATCTACATCTACATCTACATCTACATCTATAGACATGATCGCCCTAATTGGTTACCTACTTACTTACTTTACTAACTATACACAATCCAGGTTTATGATTACATACATTTTATACATTTTTTTACAGCAGTCTCAAACCTCTCCCTTAGAACATTGTTCATAGCCGTAATTCTCTGGAGGCGTGTGTTGCAGCGGGTACAGTTCGTCTGTACACACCGAGCTTTGTTCATCTCACACCGGATGAGCGGTGTCTGTGAGCCTCAGCTCTCTGCACAAAGGTTCTGGTTTAACTTAGGGACACTCGTGGACAGAGCTGTTGTCCAGTGTTTCCTTCAAGAACCCCTGTGTCTGACTACATCGTAGACTGTGGATAAATTGTTAAGTTTGGATTTAATTTGTTATTTTTTCCCTGGTGAAATGTGATCTGCATTGATGGATAGTGGGAGGAATTTAACACGCGTCTCTATACTCGGTCGATGGGATTCTGTCATTGTTTCCTCAGCTCCCTGTTACTGCTGCTATTGAAAAGTGAAATGAGTGTGGTGGGTATTTTTATTTACAACTTCTATATGTAGCCTCTCTTCTTCCCCTTTTAACTCATCATCAAAATCGGGTTTATCTCAGAGGATACTGTTGAAATGAGGCTTGCTGTCTCCTCGGTCAGGTGGTGTATGTTACAGTGGGTAAACCATTGAAAGCTTCCCCGACTTGTGTTATATTTGATGACTTAATGCCTCCATGCTGACAGCTGGTTCATTGCTCCATCCTTCTGTTTCCTTGTTGAAATAGAACTATAGCAGCGCCGTGCACATATATTCACCAGCCCCCCCCCCCTACAGAATTATTCATTTGATGCTTTGATAAGCGATAATGGACCCAGTAAGGTATAATTCATACGCCCCAGATTTCTGTAGAGAGTCTATGGCCTCCACAAAGTGTCCCACTACCTCCCTGAGTACCACTCTTTTTCAAGACTCTCTCATCTGGTTGAAGAGGGGTCCATTTATTATTCAAATCCCTCCATAATTCATACATTGCCCACCAATGCATCCTCTATCGCTCATGCCTCATCTAGTGCAAATTAGCATGAACCTCGTATCGGGAGTCTGAAAACAGAGCAGAGAGTAAGCAAACAGACAGAGATCGCTGTGTCCAGCGGAGACGGCGAGGTGGTTTTTCTACGCCGCTCCCTGTGATGTGATGTTCTCTGACATATTGAGTCTAATTTGTAGCCTAAAGAGCCAAACAGCTGTGGCCTATTTTGTTTAGCTCTTGTTCGGGTGATGTCTGCCTCGTAAGAGCGCCTCGCTCTCGGCATCCGGCGTGAGGATGTCAGGAGCATTTCAGCAGAGCTGCTGATGAGGAGAACAAGGGCTGTGTGGACTCAGGATTAATCTAATAAGCCATCTGAGGCTGTTAGATGCAGTTTTTCAAGACATCTATTAACCTGTCTTCCAAATTCACACACATCCTCTTGAACATGTGACTCTGTTTCATATAATGAATGAATTCTAAGCTTATTTATGATTTACCATTTATGGTGTATTTCAGTTCAAAGAAGATCTACTTAGATCGAGGAGCTGTGAGATGTGTCTAAACCCATTCAACTGGACAGTAATGGAATTAACCTAACTAGCTCCCATTTACAGTCCCATTTACAATCTATGGAAAGCACGTGGAAAGCGCAGATCATGGAGTGAGTGGTTGTATTGATGAGGTTTCCAACCCTGTGCACCCAGCTCCCGCCCCTCGCCTAAACCAACGGTTATTTTAGTAGGTGAGAACATGTCTGAGATGGATCATCTCCGGATGAGTGCTCTATGTGTGAAAGGGCAACTTTGGCTGTTGAGACACAGGCCACTTTGGTCAGGGTTCCAGGAGGATGGTGGTCATTCTCAGCTCTACAAGTGGACATTGTTTTGTCACAGCAGATATTTGGATGTAAAACACACTGTTTGCTTCACCTGTGCTAATTCTCTGCAGCAACTTCAGAATGATTCCTTGTGACTAGTGAGTCCTCCCTTAACAGTTCCAGTTTTTGATTTTTTTTGCATGCTGGGCATTTAAAAATATATGGTGCAGGGGGGAAGTTGGAAAATGTTTTCATCCTATCAACCTACTTGGGACTGCCAGTGAATCAGTCTAGCACCTGTGTCGTCATATTTGCCCACACTCCACCATGATCGGTCATGCATATTGATTAGGGTTTTGTTCTCTGTTTTCACAGATGCAATCAGTGAAAGTAATCTAGGTAAGTGGAATACTCACACTGATAATATTTCCTGCCACTGGCACCTTGTCAGATCACCAAGCTTTACCTCGATATCTTTTCTCTTGTAAATATTGCTCTTATTTTTTCTTATGTTGGATTGTCTTCTGTTAGTACCCTTTGCGACATCCTGTTCATGAAAGTTGTGCAGCTCTGTCCCACCCTGTGGCATCGCTATCTGCCCGGTGACACCATCCCGAGATCACGTTCCCTCTCCTGCGTTAGCTCCGTTGATCTTCCTGACACTCGGTGACATTAGGGTTCAGACAGCTGACTCAGCCACCTGCTCTGTGGAGCTGTCACGCTGGTTGCCAGGCTTATTTTCCCACCGAGACGTTCGTTAACATACCCGATGCCGACCTCTGTCACTTTCTGTTATTCAGAACCTCTGTTATTTTCTTAGTACTTAAAAACTAGATGTTCAGTGTGAATTCCAAATACATCTCATATTTTGTTGTGCATACAGAAAGTCAGGGACATCCTCAGATTTGTTTGGTGATGGATATGTGGGTCTCAGTTTTTGACAAATGCAGATCTGTAACAAAACAATGAAAACAAACTGAGACTTTCACATGGTGGATGAGGTACTTCAATAGATCTGCAGCAAACTCCAGGCCAGATCAAAGGCACAACCCAGGACCCAGACAGGTAGGTATGTGCCTGTACTGATGAAAATGTACGATAGTTAGGAAAAGACGATGGGCAACAACATGGAGGCTTAGCACATTCCTGCTTTCCACCTACTGCAGGCAGGAATGTTCCCGGGCCAACCTGCCTCATGGCTGCTTCCTCATAATTCTGTGTGCATTAATCCTGTTGAAGTGCAAGTTAAACAGGCTTAACTGCTTAAATTAAAGCCTGTGAACAAATGCTTTGTATTCACTGTCCTAGCTTTAATTCCAATAGGATGGAAGACAATTCAGAGATATTGGCAGCTCATACCAATATGGACATAATGTGTGGTACATTTAAATGGATATGGAGATATGGAGCAAGCCAAATTGAGGAGGGCAGGACCTTTAGGGGGCAGGTAGATTTAATGTCTATGTCCTAATCTTGAAGAAGTTAATGTCAGCCTCGTCTAATCCAGCATTTTGCAAGCAAAGAGAAATTAGCATTGTTAGCATCATGGATTTGAAGATGTTTCACTGCACTAACACCAGGGATTCCAGCAGCCAGTGTTGTGAATGTGAGTACGATGCTTCTCCTCGTCTTGTCACAGCAGTCGATCTATCTGCTATCTGCTCATAGCTGGCACTGGGTGCCATTCAGTGAGTGGTGGAATGCACACGCTGGAGAGGTCACGCAGAGAGACATTAACACTGTGGGTGATTACGCATGACCTGCATGTGTTGGGACTGGGGCAGGAGACCCAACTATCCAAATAAAAATTAACTAACAGGAAGGAGGCACATGTTACTTCCATTCCACCTGTCAGGATAAAATCTGAGTTCCAATACTTGATCACAAAAACCTGGAATAGACAAGTAAAAAACAAAAAAAGTTTCAGAAACCACTGGACAGCCCCATAAAGTCAATATTTTGAGGTTAGAATTAAAAAGGAATATTTAGCATTTATTTTGAAACGGTGTTTGGTTGCCCAAGTAAATAAAATGTTTTCACTTCCCTTTCTTCTCTCAACCTTGAGGAGCACTTTAGTTATTGATTCCAACATAACCACTAAAAAACTGCTTTCAGACATGCACTGAACTCCTGGAGGGGCTCTATGTGACGGAGTGAGTTTCCATGTGGACCATTTCTGGGGAGTTTCTCTGGCCAAGGGTTGCTGACTGACGCTTCCGGGGATTCACTTGATGTTTGCAGCCCGATTAATATTTTACATCCTGTCTCTGTACCAAAGAGTATTTTGTGAATGCAAAGGTCAGACCCCTTACACCAGGTATTGTCCTGAGTTCATGTTTGAAGAATGTTTTTTTTGACGCAGTGCAGCTATCACCATCTTTGCTTTGGCTTTTTACTTACATCAACGTTTCTGTCGCGAAGGTCAGCTGTCTGTTTTTTACTTGCAGCAGCCCCTGTGGCCAAAGACCAATGCCACACTAAATGTCCATTCACTTGTGACAGTGTAAACGCCGCTCATCTCAGGTCAGGGAACTGACTCAGTACTGTGTTATGCAGCAATAGAAAGCAATATATCTAATGTTTGACACATAAGAACAACAACATAAAGACGGCAGCCTGTTACCTCTTTGTCTCCAAACCCATACCAGTGCTACTGGCCTCTCCTGGTGCCTCTGCCTCTCTGATTAGAGGTCTCCTCAGGGCGTAATGACAGAATTGTGTTCCTGTCAGTTCCTGCTGCTCACAGTGGGCTAATAGTCACGTTAGCCCACGCAGCATGTCATTAGCTCTACACCCGTAGCCCGATGAGGGGCAGGTCTGTCATTTCGAGGCCAAATCACAGGGCAGGCAGGCCGGAGATCACAGCAGCCCCGGTGCTCTGAAGCTCCACTGTCTCCGCCCACCCTTCCTCGCCACACTTAATATGCGCCGACTTACGCACGGTGAATTAACACGAAATAATGACTGTGACACGGGCAAGAGGAAACAAACGGAAGGCGTGGAGAGGGACTGTGAGGGGCCGTCGATGCTCAGATCACTGCATCGAAATCAGAAGTTGAAACATGCTGCTCATTTCTGACTGCGACTGGATACTTCATGGTTATCACTCAGTTGATTAGCAGGCTCGCGGAGCATCTATCAGAGCTCAGGCTAATCTGCTTTGATTATTAGCCTCTAAGCCTTCCTTCCATGCTGGGCTTGTCGACTACACAGTAATGAGAAATTACACTGTCCTCATATTTTTATTAATCTATCTGCGCTCACTTGTCAGACTGATAATGTTTCAGCTCACCCCCTCAAGAATGTATCTGCGGCGCTCCTCCAGCCTCTCGCATGCAAACATTCCTTCAGACATCTGGATGACAGAATGCTAATCAAACATGCAATCCTCTCAAATTGGTTCACAGCTCTCTGACATTTATTTGAACTGGCTCGTAAGGGTCTGCAGTCGAAAGGGACTGTGTTCAGCTAACCCAGTCTTTCTGTTCCCTGTTTCAAAGGCCCAAAACTATTAGGCAGCGTTCACAGACAATAAGGCAGACACAGCGACGACGGCTGCAAATGGACATCTCACCTGACTGACCTGACTGAGCTCCATCCGTCTCACTTGTGTTCAGTTTTTCGTCCTCGGGGATGCTCGCCTGGCCGGGCTCCGTGTGCCTCATCTGCCCAATGAGAGTCACCTTGCACACCATTTCATGTGAGAGACATCTGTTTGCTGGTACATGTTGAAAATGCAGCCCACTAAGAGGAGTCTTTATTGGGGTGGACTTCATTACCGAGCGGCCAGGCAGTGTCAGCTTGCACCAAGTGTCTGTTACGTGTGTGCGTGCCGTATCAGAGTCACTTCCCCCTGTTTCTCAGCTCAGTAAAAACTTGTGCACATTTTACAGCTTATTGGTCACAGTGGGCTTTTAATACAACAACTTGCCCTGCGGCTGAAACTTCATGGGAAATAAGCTGAACCTGATGTATTTAACATAAGCAGATAAGGAGTGGATCCGTTTTTGATCCACATGAGCCAGATCTGAGCAGAGTTGTGGGTCGATCCTTGCGTCAGGGGGACGAGCTCGTAATTATGAGTGAGCGTGAGCGCGTTACACAACACGCGCGCATCTTCCATCCACACCGTGACCTTCTCTGCTGAGCTCTGCGCCTGCCTAGCCGTGCCCTTTAATGGGGCATGTTGTGTAAGTAAAGGGGCACAACGTGAATAACATTGGTATTTGCGCAGCAGCCTGTGCTGAGTGCAGAGCTAACTGGAGCAGGAGAATGGTGCTGTTCGGCGAGGTTCACGGCTGTTATTCCTACAGGCCATGAGCGTGAAAGGAGCTAATGCCATCTGACAGTTCTGGAGCAAGAAGAGGAGGGCTGGACAGAAAAGGAGGAGAGAGAGAGAAGGTGGTGGTGGTGGTGGTGGTGGGGGGGATGTTAAGAGATAGAGTAGGATGGAGAGGGATGGGGGTGGAAGGAGATGGCGTGGTGTTGGATAAGAGCGAAATAGGGGATGAGCTAGATATGGACAAAGCAGGGATGAGGACTATGGGAGGGGAAGGGCTAAAGAGGCGATGCTGTGGGGACCTCTATTGTTCCACGCTGCAGAAAATGGCCTCTGAGAGCCGTCGCCTTTTATTTTGCGACATATTAAAAGTCGCAGATGAGGTTAGAGCGCGGAGGTTATTCTCACTCTCTTAGTCTTTGATATTGGACCGAAACCTTCTCAGCGTGCAGCCCATCCACGACGTGTTCGCGTGGTGGGGCTGACTCAGTCACAGCTGCCAGACAGAAAATGTGCCTTTGAGGGAATTCCAGAAATGCACGCAACGCATCTCTGTCTCCCTCTGTGTCTCCCTCTCTCTCACGCTTCTTTCCAAGCTTTAAGGGACCATGGCCTCTGTTGAACATTTACGCACCTCAGACTCATAACATGAGTTGCACTGATGACGTAGTGACAGAGAGAGACAAAAGATAGGAAAAGGAGGAGTGGCAGTGCGGAGACAGGCGGCAGCCAGACAGAGGGAGTGGGACGTGAGGTGGGATCCCACTGTAATTTGACAGGCTCCAGTCCCACTCAGGCTTCAGCAGCAGCTCTTTTGAAGGAGGCGTAGCAGACGCCCCTGTGCCAGCCTAACCTGTCATTACCGACACAGCAGAGAGACACAGAGATGCTACGTCTTGTTCTCTCTCCTTTACAAGCACATACAAGGTTTATTTACACATGGAGCTCCAGTTAGGTCCAATTTTAGCTCCAATGCTTGCTGACTTTACTACACACAAAATGGCTTGTTACCTCAAGTTACTTTATTATTATTTACGTCAACTTACATTTTATCTGATTACCATATTGTGCGTTTTATATATATTTTATCTTCCTTTAGGGACTTACTTTGTGACAAGCCCCAATGGACGGTGTCTACCTGTAAACACTGACAACTAAGGCTTTCTATTCAATTCTAATTTCTATTCACATTTTAAAATCATGTATAATCTGTATTTAATTCAAGCAATGAAAAATTATATATATATTATATACTTTGTGTGTGTGTGTGTGTGTGTGTGTATTTTCATGCCATCTTTCCAAGGTTTAACGGACCATGGCCCTTGTTGAACAGGCATTGTGTGTGTCTCAGAATTTTAAAACGAGTTGCACTGATGATGTAGTGACAGACACATCCATATATATGAAATATAGAATCTGTGAAAAATCAGTGAAGGTCCAGCTACAGAGATAAATCATCCTTCCATTTCTCTCACCCCCAAAGTATATCTTCTGTATATTTATCCACAATTTCTTAGTGTGGATTTCAAATCTTTGAAAAGTTGATTTGTGAGATGTAATGTAGTAAAACAGTGGCTGACACGGTGAACCTTACGGGAGCCTGATGTGCAGTCGAAATATCCACTGGTAGATGTTTTAAAGGATTTTGAAAGTGACTGACGAAATCTCTGTATATAAAAACAAATGTATGTCCTCAAGCAGTACTAATACTGCAAAGCTAACTCTAAGACCTTGTTGCAGTGGTGTGCGTGCTTCTGCCTGCATGTGATCAGCATTAAGAGTCTCCGTGAATAAATAGTACATATTCCAACACTTGGCAGAGAACTGGATTTACTGGTCTTCTCTCACCTACAGCACACACACACATGAATGTGCTGAAGGTGCACGTGTGATGTTTATTAGCAACAGCCACAGTTTCTAGAGCCTGAGCCAGATCTGTTTGATCCAGAATCGTCGGCCACTGCTGGAAGACAAACTGCTCTTGCTAATAGAAACCCAACAACATCAAAGGTGGTGTTGGTTGTTTGGCAGCAGATAAGACGATTAGCAGTCGGAGCCCCCTCAGCAGCCTCCATTATTAAAGCTGCTGGCCCACATCTATAGATTATAACGGCCGCTCTGCTGCCTTTCAGGTCACACACAGCTCCACTTTGATCAGCGTGTCTGCACTGGTGGGAGAACAAGTCAGCTCATGCCGCTCAGGCGCTTTGTCTGCTGACAGAGCTCAGGGGGGCTCTGTGTTGGAGTGATACCGCCCTCTGGTGGGCAGGTTTGTTATCACCACCTTTTGACGATGAGATGGTGCGGCACTCATGACAAAAAGGAGCATTTGAATCAGTAAATATCAGACTGAGGCCCATTCTCAGAGGAATTCCAATGAACGTTTTAGAATGCAAGCATTTTCCTTACATGATGCACATTCCTGTTTGCAATGTTTTTCACATTGAAAGTAGAACTAAGTCGTTATGGATTTGTAGGTAATGCAAACAGAATGTATGGTGTTTATGAGTGCAACAGAGGGGTGATCTGGAAAAGATCCATCTGAATTCTTCCTCTGAATACAGACGTACTTATGTTTTACATTTTCCTATTTTTAACTTCTAGATTTGTTACAATGGTACAATACATTTGCATTTGTTAGCATTTGTTAGATCTTTGTATGCAGTATTTTGGTTGTGTAATATATTTAATATATTATCACAGCGCTGGTATGCAGTATGTTCATAAGGAAGCCATTCGGTCACACAGTGTGTAGCAGTTGTAGTTCTGAGACACTCTTCATACAACCAATAAGGCAGAGGGCGTCTCTCTCCTTTTTCTTGTGCTGTGTCGCGTCTATGACTTCACTGAGGACCTCACTTTATTTTTGACCCACCTTTGTCAATGGGCCTGATTTGAGCCAGGTCACTTCAACAGTTATTTCATTTATGTAAATAGTAAAATGTAGAGATCAGTCTCTTAAAAAGTGCATTGAAGCCTCCTAAAATATGCAAAAAAGGAGTATGGATGTGGATTGTGATTGAGTTAATGGCAGGTTTTGGATTTCATTTTCACTGAAAAAAATAATGATGCTGATGGAATCTTTGCAGAGAAAGCAGAGAGAGGAGGTGATTTGATTGAGGCCGGATTATAAAACAGCTGAAAGCTCGATGTGTCGGCAGGGACAGGGAAACAAGCACTTGATGCCTCAATATCTGGCTAAAATCTTTCCTTGATGGTGGATATTTTCTGCTGCTGCAATAGATTTTGACATTATAAGATGTCAGGGTTTTGTCCTTCACATAACAGGAACTTTTTAGCAGCTATTTAGCACAGGTATGCAGAACCCCCTCACATTTTTTCAGTTCTCCTTAAAGTGAGAGATGGGGATTGTTGGTGAAAGGAATTCTGGGAGATGTGTCAGTAACAGTGGATGAGGCAGGTTAAGGGGAAGAGCATTTGAAAAAAGAGATATGATCCGACTTTAAGCCAGAGTTACTGGAAGACAGTCCTGGCACCAAATGAACCCTGACTCTTCCTCAGGTCCCGTCCAGGATACTTGGGTCCATGAAGCTGTTGTGTAATGCACATGGAAGTGTACCGAGATGGTGGATGACACTGATGACCTGCTAGTGTTATGACGGATTCAATGAACCATTGGTCCTAAAACAATTTCTGCACATGCCTTTTTTATAGAATAAGAGGTTGGCCACTGATGTCACCAGCAATCTCTGTGGTTCCAGCTGGGAACTGACTTGAGACAAATTCGGTTGAAATGCTCCAAATAGTTTTGAGTCAACAGGAAAGCAAGAGAGAAGAGATGTGAGGGTAGAGGTGGACATTTGACCTGCGACGTGCCGGTCGAGCCAGAACATATTGGCTTTCTCTGTGTTTGGACTTCCTCCTACAGCCCAAAGACATGCAGGTGATTGGAGAATCCCTCTGTGTGTTTGAATGCGAGCAATGTTTGTTTGTCTTTGTCGTCACTTTACTCTCCTTCTCCCCCAGTGTTGCTCCGAGCCCTCATGGAAAGATGAGTGAGTCGTGACTGTTGGAAGACCAAAGTTCCAGCTGGTTGATTTCTAGACTACTATCCACTCTGTTAAAGGTGCTGCGCCAGAGCACTGTAATGGAGTCAGTGTCTTTTTGTGTTAGCTTGGTGTAAAGAGGGGGGAACATCCTTATATCATCTAAACCATGCTGCTTTTGCCTCACACTTGCATGTGCACGTGTATTTTTAAGGGGAAGGAGAACTTTGCAGGTGCTCCAGGTGCTGGGGGGGGGGGGGGGGGGGTATTGTGATCGTAACGCAGTTGAAAACAGCTGCTGAGTGATTCGTCTGTTGTTCGAGTTTCTCATTCAACTATAAACCTTGAATGAGTCTGAAGTACTGATGCCTGATGCTTTACGGTGACGCAGTGACGTGGCTCCACCTGGGCCCCGTGCCGCTGGGAACCAAACGTGATTAGAACCAACTAAGCACTAGCACTAGCACCGAATTAGCACTTGGTTCTTTCGGTGGAAAGACTCTGACACTGACTGTAGTTCACTCTCCTCTGGATTGTGGAACTGCCTGAGCAGGGGCCACGAATAACAAGGATTCACCCTGAGCATTTATACCAGTCAAGAGAACAGGGACTGTGTCTGTTCACTCAGCATAAAAGAGAATTATCATATTTGCCAACATGTATCATCTAAACTATGCTGCTTTTGCCTCACACTTGCATGTGCATGTGTATTTTTAAGGGGAAGGAGAACTTTGCAGTGGTGGCCAACACACAGCACCGGTACTGGTGTCCGTCATGTCAGTACCATTCTCCAGGTGCTCCAGGTGCTGGGGGGGGGGTGCGGTATTGTGATCGTGACGCAGTTGAAAACAGCTGCTGAGTGATTCGTCTGTTGTTCGAGTTTCTCATTCAACTATAAACCTTGAATGAGTCTGAAGTACTGATGCCTGATGCTTTACGGTGACGCAGTGACGTGGCTCCACCTGGGCCCCGTGCCGCTGGGAACCAAACGTGATTAGAACCAACTAAGCACTAGCACTAGCACCGAATTAGCACTTGGTTCTTTCGGTGGAAAGACTCTGACACTGACTGTAGTTCACTCTCCTCTGGATTGTGGAACTGCCTGAGCAGGGGCCACGAATAACAAGGATTCACCCTGAGCATTTATACCAGTCAAGAGAACAGGGACTGTGTCTGTTCACTCAGCATAAAAGAGAATTATCATATTTGCCAACAGTTCATTTCTTCCCTTCACTGGAACACAGAGATTAATGAAGCAGGCGGGGCCATGGGGGGACTAGGGGCCCAAAGTATTGCTCTGGAGTAGTGGATCAGGTTAATCCAGCCCTGTCAAGCAAAACCCTTTCCATTTGACAAACGATTTTTGTCTTATCAATCTGAAACGTCCTGCTTGGATCACATGATATTCATGTGTCATTGTGTTGATAGTGTGTAAGAGAACAAACACTTTCTCAGATAAATACACTAGAATACCAGACTATATCAATTATTGGGATCACTAAGAAGCAAGATGAATTACTGTGAAGACCGGCTTGTGAGTGACTGTTTTTAGTGGTCATTAAATCCAAGATGGTGGCCAGGTCATCCCAGTTTTATTTGCCCTATGGAAGTTCAGGCAGAGAACAGTTGCATTGATCTGCTGGTCATGAGGGCTCCAGAAACCAAATGCATCCGGGAAATGTGACGCGGATCATTGTAAATCGAATCTTCAGGACTGGACATAAAGCAAAGCCCTGAGGTCAGCTCCCGTACAGTTGCAGCCACCTCGAACAGACTGACTCCTCCTCAAAGAGCAGAAGTCAGACAGCAACCCAGCATGAGACTGAGGTGGATTCAGGATACGTTCACTGACACTGCAGCTGACAACATGTTGTCTAAAGGCATCAAGCCAATTACTCCAGTGGATCTGAATAGTCTTGACTTGTGGCTTTCCGAAGCCTCCGTAAAGGTAATGTAAAGATGAAAGCAGGAAAAAACCCAACATTCGTTGGGTTTTATCATGTTGTGACCCCTCAGCTGGGGCATTTGTAATTATAAACAATTTGAGTTAACATGTCCACGTAGAAGGTGATTCAAGCGTTTTCTTGAAATTTTCATTTGATTATAGATGATGACTGTGGTGGAGGGAGAGGGCTCTGCTGCCTGGAGCCAGATAAAGGGCATTTAACTTGGCAAGAAAGGAAAACATGCCTGGGTCTTGATGTAAAAAAATAAATTAAATATATTCAGTGGATATATATTCTCCTAGTTACAATGAAATATAATCAATAAAGAGTGAGATATCAGTACTGTTCACTAAACTTGAGACAGCTATGGTAACAGTGGCTGCTTCTGGTCATGTGATTGTTGTGTCCTGTGCAGGAGTGGTCAAGCTGTCTTCACGTCCAGCGAACTGCTCATTATTGTTGAGGCTCTAAGACTTTCACCTCTGCACAAGGCCTGAATTCGTTGTCCTCTTATTGTGAATACTCATTTTTCATGACTCAGAAAATCACACACTTGATGTTGTCTTTTTTTATCAGGAGCACATATATTTAATTGCTTTGACCGAGAAAAACTCAGTGTGAGGGGCTATTTTTGTATTTTCTATTTCGAAACATAAGGAGATTCCCATTTTGATCTGCATCTGGTAAATAAGCATGGTCTGCTGAGGAATGCTTTAGATACCAGGTGCCCTGGGAAGCTTGTCATCCTTCAGGCAAAGATGAATACTTGTGTACTTCTTTGGCACCAGGATGCATGTATGTTTAGAGGAGAACACAAGCAGTGTGACCTGTGGCCTGTTGAAGTTCTTTGTGTGAACAGTGGATAGATTTGTGACTGTGTGAGGAGGGGGGAAGGGAGCTCAAACAAAAGAAATGCCCTTTGTTACTCAATGTTTAGGCAAATGCAGTAAATAAGGCACCAAGCAGCACATTAGAGCTGACATTGAATCAACTTGGGATCTCAGCTCCCAATTAAGTTTTGTTTAATGGGCTTTACAGTTTCAGGAGCCGGTATGTTCACAAGAGCCAACATCAACAATGGCAGGCTGCTGCTGATGTAAAACACATTTCACATAAAAACACCTCTCTTTTCTGTCAGATGACAACTTCAGGAGTTTGTCAGAAAATCATCTGTGAAGGTTGATGTTTAAACCACATTTGTGCTTGTCCGGACTGAGAGTTGTCTGTCCTTTACAGGAAGCATCACTGTCTCCTGTTAGTTACAGAGGTACCCAGCACTGGACGGGCTGAAGGGTGAATCAAAATCAACTGTTTCATAAATAATTCTGTCAGTATCCTTTAAAAACAACAATAGCCTGTTACAGATTTACCTATTTCAAAGTTTCAGAGCCAATAAAAGTTCAGAAGTGGCGGCCCTGGTTTAGTTCAGGGCAGCGCTTTAATCTCCACGAGCAGACAGAGAGATGTTTGGAAATAATGACGTAGTCAGTCACAACTGTTTGCTGATTGAGTCTTTTCTGTCTCGATTGCTGAGTCGTCAGGCATGACAGCCTTTTGGGAGAAGCGAACTAGCATTGTGGCTTCAGCTACCAGTGAGGAACATGCATGGATAATCAGTTACAAGCTTTACTGATCCTGTTTGTCTTTGCTAACAGCTGTTGTGCAGTTCAACAATGATGGAACTGCTTACGTGTTTGGGGGGGGGGTCGCGCTATCATTCCAGCAATCTGTGTGGCCAGAACTCTTGGATTAGCTTTAGTTTGAAAATGTTGCAGTATGGATGTAGCCTAGCATATGACAAAGATATATAGTTAATTGATGGATCCACCCCTCTGCTCAGATCCAAATGAACATTTAGTTGATTATTTCTTGCCTCACTTTTTCCAAACAAACAGTCAGGGGCAACACCAGAACCACAACGCAGCTGAAACAGGTTTTTCATAATCGTCATGAGATATCAGTGTAGCATTGTATGGGCCTGCCGCACGTAGCACCCCTTGCTACGCAACGGCAGCTATCCAGCAGAGCCTCTGCCCTGTCTGGGCTCCAGCTGCCTTCAAGGTTAAAGGCAACATGGCTGATTATGCGGTTCATCTTCGCCTCATGGGAGGAAAGGTGCTAAGGTCAAGGGTGACATATGCCACTGGTAATGTTTCATAAAAAAGGTGGTTAAACTATTCAAAAAATAATTTTGTAAAGATTAGATCTGCATGTATGTTGTCTTAAGGTCAGTTCATGTTTCCAAAAAATATTCTAGCTCTTAATTTGGACTGTAAAGAACATTAATGTTCAGGCCTGCCTGAAAGTCATGTCCAGAGGCCCTGCCTTTGACGCAGCGACAAAGTATCAGCCCATCTTTGGTCGTACCAACAGGTTCCACTTGCTGGTGCCTGCTCACGAACCCGCTTGGTCGCTAAACGCTCGGGTGTCGCGAACCCTTCCAGGCTCGGTGGAATGCTTCAGTTCTCTCTCTGCATGTATGAAATCATACGATGCGACCCTTCTGTGCTGTGTTTGAATGTGAAAAGCTTCTTATATGTGACTTAGTGTGGCCAGGTCATTTGCATTCACATGGGGGGTTGGGCGTGGGGGTGGGGTGCTGCTGCTGTGAGAGTGAACAGGAGGTATTGGTAGGGTGGGGCTGTGGAGAGGGTGGGCTGGGGAACTGACTGGATGATCAAGACCGGCTTGTATACTGTAGTGTAAAGTTAGGAGCTGGTAGAGAGGAGGCTGGTGGACCCAGTGCATCAGGTTAGCCAGCAGAGTTAAGGCTTCTCACTATGGTCCTCTAGCCAGACCACTGGAGGGGATGAAGGAAGAGAACCCACTGGATGGTAAGACACCTCTGTAGCTCTCACTGCTTTAAGGCTGGTCACCGTGGCATCAAGAGGAGGCCTTAACTCATGCTTACAAGCACGTTTGCCAGACAACTAGAAATACAGCTTGACTGCCACATGATTGATGATGATTTGATTGGGTGGGGTAGTGTAAGGTGAAAGCTATGAGTGGTTCCTGAGTTTCAGTACAAAGCTGTGTCTGGTTACCTTACCCACCGGAATATAAAGATGACTGACTGGAATACAGACTGATCATTTATCTTTAACGAATAATGGCTTTGATCATGGACATTTGAGAATTTCTGTACCCATTGCAACAGTGGAAGGATACTGCAGTTTCTGTTAGAAGCAGGAATGATTTATATATTTTAGATATGTTACAGTAGGGACCAGGACAAAAAACAGGGTCAAGACAGGAATACCAGCAGGGTAACTCGGTTAAATGGGATCACCACTCCAAGTGAGTATTCTCTTGTCAATTTAAATGATCAACAAGGCAATACTTTTTGCACTCCACTGTTCACACTCGGTGAGGTACAAACTTCAAAATGAAACACTGGCCTTACTATCAGTAACTGACACAAATTCTGGCATGTCAGCTCTCGCCCGTAGTCTTTTAGATTGGGGAGAATGGAGGACTGTCCTTTAGCTTAAGTTGTAAATTCCTGACTGCTAACTCCAAATTGAGATGTGGCACTGTTTTCATTTGGAGAAATGTTCAGGAACAGAAAGTGGATCCACCTCTTGTCTCCAGCTTTCAGCCTCTTTGACTTTTCTCTTTGCCCAGTCTGTAACCAAGCAAGCTGTGAAACGTGAGCATCAACCTTTTTCTGTGCTTCACTAAGTGCTTCAATTAGTTAATGTCTGTGTGTTTTGTCAGCTTGAACCTGTGTTTATGCTTGGACATCCACTTTAGGCCTCTTCAGAAGTGCCACAGGCATGACTGTGGGGAGGGGACACTAATTTTGGTGAGAGCCGAGGAGGGGGGTGGTGGTTTGTTGTATTGTTGAACGGCAGCGAAAATAGGACTATCAGTTCCACTCAGATAACCCCTAGCTGTCATTGGACCTCAAGCCAAGCTGTGACCCCGGGGCTTGAACTCTGCGGTCACGTGACCAGGCAGTAAAGTGACCAGTGGCGTTGCTGGGCTGTGCCTGTGGTCAGAGAGGGGCAGGCTGTCGAGGAAATAGGCTGCAGGGAGAAAGAACAGAGGGAGGCAGGAAAAGAAAAGAGTCATGAGGCGACCAGGCCCGGTGGCCTTTCTTTAGCTGAGTCCCTGCTTGAATGGGGCCAAGGCAGATTGGGAGAAGCATGAAATGGATACATGGGAAGGTAAGGAAGATGAGCAGGAGGCGACTGCTTTCTGTTCCGCTTGAATTAAATGTGTGAGTGGGAGAGGAGAGACGTGTGTGTTTCTGGTGATACAATATGCAGCATATGTGTGTCAATATATATATATATATATATATATATGTGTAATGGAAGCACCACTGAAGCTACACCGTCAGTAAGCTATTGCTACATTGCTCTTATGTGCACCATTTGATGAGATTAGTCCTTTACACTGAGACTGGTTAATTATTTTCAAGCCAGACTTAATGGAGAAGGTTTCAGCTTTTCACAGTGTGTGCTGTGATTGATGCCCTCAAGTGCTTTGTTGTTGTTCCGGTTCTCACTTATCTCGATGCAGTGTGTGCATGTAGATGTGTTCATCATTGGTATGTGGCTGTGGGTTAGGTTTCAGGCAGCAGTGTTGATATGATGAAGAAGCTGCTTGCCAGTAACTAGCCGGCCAGAATTGAGTTTCACATCGTTATCATCATTTTCTCGTCCTTTCATTTGGCTCTTTCTTGATTTTTCACTTAGATCCTGTTTTGAATGATTGTGTACTTCTCATACTGAGCCCTTTTTCAGATGTGGGTGATCTTTCCTTGACCTCAACTGACAATGCTCTCCCCAAATTGCTTTTAGCTCGTCGTTCTTTTGTTGCTTCATTTGGCTAGATGAATTATCTTGAGTGCTGGAGTAAAATAACCTTCTTTTGGCAGTTTTCACACTCCCTCCCTCTGGGAGCACCCTCCCACCCACCAAGCCTCCAAATGACCTCCTCCCTCCTGCCCCATGTATTGCAGGAATTTGGAATGTGATCCTTTCTCACTCTTAAGATATATTCCACATGGCAAAGCAAAGTGAATCACCAAAGTGTCATGGACTGTTCATCACTGCTGCGTGTTCTTTGATAAGTGCTTAACTCGGTTTGCTGAATCAAATAGTTTCATTTGCTCATTGGCGCTTGGCAAATTTAAAGACTGGAAAATAATTTGGGTTGTTCCTTCGGTCCTTGTTTTCCTCAAGGACTTCAGTTTAGCATGGGGAGGAACCATGATACTGTATTCGGTCCCTTCCCCCTCATGTTAATCCCCCTGCCAGCAGCCATGTTGGTTGTGCTCCAGCTAAGGGAGGTTTAACTCCTTAACTAATAACTGAAGACATTACATTGAATGTGCTGGGGGACACATATTTTGATCTTGTATTTTTTCTGTCGTTTAGAAAGGCTGTACTCAGCTGAGCTAAACTACGAAGGAGCCAAAGCACCAGGGATCAACAGAAACTGAGCATGAGGTTGTTTGTGTGGATGTATAAGCAGGGGCAGAAGCTGTGTGAAGATCAATAGTAACAGTGGGGGAGGTCAGGGACTCCTGTGACTCTGTAATGCTCGTCTATAAATAGTCAATAACAGAGGCTCCTTATTCCATGCATTCTCCTTTTTTCTAATCGGACTGAAACCTATCCATCTCTGCAGCACTGTCACACCAAACCATAGAGTCCATCATGTTGCTTATCTTTTGTCTTACATGGGTGTGTTATTACAACTGGCCTTCCACCCTTCCCCCGAGGACCAACACACACACACACGCACACACACACACACGCACACACAGTATTTAAATCATCTGCTGCTTAACAAAGATACAGTTAATTGTTCATTTTAAAGCAGATATTAACAATGACAAGCTGTAATTTTACAGTGTTTCTGTCTTTCGTGCTGTGTTAATGATCACTGGGCGCTCTTGCTGCTGACTCTGTGGTTTGTTGGAAGTCCCCTGTGCCTGCTAATGCAGAGTACTTCAGCCCTTTTCTATGTACTCAGTATCAAAAACCATGGGCTGGAAACCTCAGCACATGGTTCATATCAGCACGTGCTGGCTGTATAAGCCTGACATTAAAGAGAAGCTCAGGGCCAAAGCCACTTCCTGCTGTCTTTTTAAGGTTTAAGGTTTTAATGATCTGAAACACAAATGATAGAAACAGGACATTGGTGTAAACGGTGACGTTAAACAAGTCTCATTTCCGCATAGCTTTAAGTCTTTGTTTTTATGTTGGAGTAAAAACCATGTTTCACTAAAACCATAGCACAGAACACGCGAACTCAATTAATAGTAAAGTGAACATGGTTTTTATCCCAGATTTTTGGGTGTGACACACTAGTCTATTGACAGAAACACTTGATGGTGACACTTAAGCTGCCATTGAACTAAAACATACCAAATCATAATAGAAAAAAATACAGTAAAAAAAGAAAGAAAAAGAAAAATCGTTTTGAGGACCGGCTAGTTTTTTAATTTCAAAAAATCTTGAAAGTCAGTGTAATAATTCATTTACTGAAACTTCACTGGATATGTAGATATCACTCATATGAATAAAAACGAAATATACTATTTCTGTGAACCGTAAGTGTGAGGCTAGCTGACTTAACAAGGAATGCAAATTAAAATAAGAGAAGTAACCCCTCCCCCCTGTGTACATTAACTCTTATAATAAATAAAACATTTAAATGATCCTTACAGATGCAAACAGCTGAGACGGTGAGGCAGACTCCTACAGTCAAGGTCTTTTTCCACATTATTTAACAAAGTACCATCGCTGTGATTAGCATAACATTAAAATGTATCCTATCCTTGTTGTAGTATTAGTCAATGCTAATGTTTTAGCCTCTAAGCCTGGGTGTATATTATCAAGCGCACAACATCAACAGGTAGCCTTTGTCTCACGGTTGAACTGCATGCATGTTACTTAAAAGATTAGCATCACAGTGTGGGCTGCTGGGAATGCTGGATCTTAGTCCCAGAGGGTCTTCAAACGCTTTGCACATACCAGTCATGGTAAGAGTAAAATGCTTCCCTACTTCACCCCCAGGTAGGAGAGATAAGTTTCAGAGGAGAGATGAGCAGCTGAAAAGGGGGAAGGAGAAAGAATCAGGGTGAGTGCCAGCAGCGGAAAAGTACAGCACATTCCTCATCCCCCGCTCCCTATCTCAGCTGGGCACGATTGTGATGGAAAGCCCGAGACAAAACCTGGAGAGAAAACCCCTTCAGCAGCAGGCCTTGTTGCTCTGTCAGCCACTCAAAAGGCTGCTTTACACTATACATCAGCCTTTGTGTGCATAGGGTGTGGACAATAGGGAGATTTGGCCACGATACATCCCTGTTCTCAGCGTGATGCTCCTCAGAGGGGGTGAAGGAGGTGGTGAAACCTGGGCAATACTTAAACAGGCACCTTGACTCAGTCGAGCGTAGAAAAGTGTGTGACATGAAATAGTCCTTCCCTTTATGAAGCACATTGATCTCCTCTGCCACCCTTCCCCACTCTCTCTTCACCCCCATCTTTTCCAACCATATTGTGTCCTCCCCATTTTTCTCCATTCACTCCAACCAGTCGAGGCAGATGGCCGCCCACACTGAACCTGGAGTTCTTCCTCCTCAGCTCCACAGCCTGTTTGGTTTTTCAGTATTAGATAAGATTTAGATCTTGACCTTCTGTGTAAAGTATTTTGGGGTAATGTATGTTGTGACTGGCCCTATATGAATGAATTTAATTGAAATTGAACTGACTGGCGCACAGTGAACATGGGCTAGGATGTAGGAGTAGTGGGAAGGAAACAAGAGTGCTGTTTGTCTTTGCCACTGAATGGGGCTTCAAATGCTTGACTTGCTGGTTTACGTTAAAGTTTGGAATGAAACCCAGGCTGACCCCTGAGAAACAATGCAGCCTTTAATGGGCCTTTGGGGGTGGGTGTGTGTGTGTGAACAGATGACACAGAGAGTGAGGGTTCCTCTACTGGACTTAAAGGAACAGAAAGAGAGGCTGGAGATAAACCATGCAACATCTCACCTTAATGTGAACAGATGAGATGCTTCTGTTTCTGTGCTCAATTGAAAATCTCATTTAATGATATGATGTTGTACAGACTACTTCTTTTCCATAAAGCAACCAAAAGCATTTTATCCCTGGCTTCCTGTGTGAAATGTGCAGCCTTCTAGAACCGACCCTTTAGTTGATTTTGTCAGACTTGATGAAGCTCTGTTGTAGTAGGAGTGCTATATAGCACATGACAGACTGAGGCGGAGTTTATTTACAAAATGCTGTCAATCTTCTTCTAGATTAATGTTTTAGCTGCTCCACGGATGTGACACCAGCATTTCTTATTGAACCGATCGATGATTCATGAGTAATGAGACTAAACATCTTAATTTCTGATGGTCACAGTTTAAGATGCCCCCCCCCGACAAGGTGAACATCTATCATCTATCATTTCATTTAAAGTGGTGTCGGTTGTACTTTCAAGTAAACAGACAGTCTCTGTTTGGACAAAATGAAACCCATCCTGACAGGCCTCTGTGAGCCTTGTCCTCGTCACATTTCATCATCACATACGGTTCAGTCAGGAGAGAAGAGCATTAATCCAGCCTGATGAAGAAGAGCTCCCACATACACATGTCTGTCCCTACCTTTTGATGCAGCCAGGGGTAAAACTGCAGGCGGTATGAGGGACCTTCGTCGTCATGGTAACAATCATATGGCCAACGCTGTGGAATAGTCACGAGTTAGAAAGTACTTGGTTAGGTTTTAGAGGGGAAATTGTGGTTTGGGTCACAGTAACTCCTTCCTGAAATCCTGACTGCACTCTCATGCACACTCTGCCAAACCCTCATTGCAGCCATTAGAAGTTACCTAGCAATGATGAGGACAGATTCTTCTGTCAATTTTTCATTGGTTATTCATGTTGGAGTCACAAGCACAGAAAACTAAATGTCCCAGGTTCCATAGAGCTAACAGGCTCTGGGCTTTGAACCTGGAGATAATGGGCTGTACATGATGCTTTCTACCGAATGCCCTCACACCATGATTCATGTGTATAGTGCATCAGAAAAATGTTTGTCAAAGCAAAGTGGCTGCACAACAACAGCGGCATCTCTTTTGTCTCTGTCTCTGAGATGTCTAGCTCCACTCCCAGTACAGCAGGCATGAATGAATTTCATTTATAATGCAAAACACAGTTAAGCACCACACCAGCAATGGGCCCAATGCCCCAGTTAGGATGATCAGGGCTGAGTGTGGACTGTTTACAGTGGAACTGCTTTATAATTTAGGAAGAGTCCCTTTGAAGGTTCACTGTGTTTTATAGACTCTTCTGAGGAGCTGCTTTATTATTCTGGAAAGTGATGTTGCTGTTTTTTTTCTTCAACTCTCTGAGCACCACAGATGAAATGACTTTAACCTTTATTGTATTTGGGCGGAGACGGCGGAGACACAGACAAATATCTCCAAACTTAAAGTCAGGGTCAAACATGCTGCTAGCAGGACTTTCACAGAGCGAAACTCTGAAGTGAAAGGTCATGAATATTTAACTGTTATCTACAGGCAGGAGGAGGAGGAGCCATAGGACGTGACACACTGAGATCAAGTGTGTGAAAGTGTGAAGCTGCCCGTTTATATGGTGGCCATGCACTTGAAAGACAGGGTGATAGATTTGGCAAATAAGCCTGAGTGATGGCAGCTAATACCATTGTGTGTTTTCCTCACAGAAGGAAGTCAGGCCTTTCACATGGGGTGGCCAGTGAAATATATGGTTTTAATGTCTTCACTGAATGAGCACATGGTCTGACAAATGGCTGTGTGAGGAGGTGAGGATCCATGCTGTCACCAATTTGATCGTCCACATGTGTTGTCAGGGCAGATCTCTAACAGTTGCTTCCTACCACAGAGTGGAGCCGATCGCTGCAGGGAGAGTACAGTTACTAACTGAAAGCGCGCGTTTGCTTTGTGAGGACTGTGGTTAACGGTACAAAGGTTTGTACCTTCTCAGGCTTCATGGAGGTGTCGCTCCGCTTTGCTCAGCTCAGCAGCTGAAAAACTCTTCATTCTTACCGAGCCGAATCGCTGCTGAACTGCGCCTCCATTTACACTTGAGATCCGGTGTGCTCTGTGTAAGCCAGACTGAGGGCCATTCAAAGCTGCTCGCATAGAGAGACGCGTGCAAATTAATACAGATGACTCACCCACTTGGACAATATGTATCACGTTTAGAGCTGTTTGCGCTGTGTACAACTTACACTGCAGCTATGAAGAGATACATACCTTAGAACTTGTAATCAACAGTATATTGGTATGGATAGGTAAGAAATCAGAAAATGATCCAGTATGTTCTAAAAGTCAAACATAGTTGGAAACTGCTGTTTCTCTATTAGATTCAAAGCTCTTGAATTTCCTCTTGAAGTACCTTGATATAGAGAAGTATATTGGGATTTGGTGCCGTGATTACGTTGGCAAATTCAAGCTGCACTGTTGTAAACTTTCTTAAGTTAATTATTTTGTTTTAGCTATTGCATTAGAGCCCAAACAATTATGAGTTTGTGGTTATTTAATATTTTATTGCAATCATTGTTATTAATATGACATTTTCAAGTGCACAAACATTGTTCTCATCTTTGCGTTTAAGTAAACAGATCACATGTTCTCCCTTTATCAACTTTTAGTTTTAACACCAAAGAATTATTTTAAAAAAGCTACATATTAATCTGCAATTAAAGTGATCTTTGTTGTTCTTGATGCAGAATTATATAGACTCTAGTCTTTCTATACTGAAAGTATGCTACTTATCTCTGTAAAGCAATAAGGTCACCCTGCTTCTCTAGAAGATCAACAGTAGAGTGGGGATATTCTTCTGAATGGAAGTGCTCTCCTTTTTCGACTTAACCTCTGTGCCGTGTAGAATTAATCACTGGAATAGTTAAATTCTAGTCCCAGGATGGGCTCACTGTGTGACGGCCCATTGTTTCTGTACAGTATGGCTGCCCCTGCAGACTTCTGCACGCAGCAAACTTAAACCTCAAAGCATCATTTAAATGGTAATCTGTCTCTGTGCTTTAGAAGTCTTCTATTCACCATTCATTATCTGGGAGAGGCTTTATGCTATGTGCACCCCCCGCCCCACCCCCACCCCTTCTAATTACCTTTAGTGCATGAACCCTGCTGCCTACTATGAACCCCCCCCCCCCCTCTCTGGGAGGGCCCCCCCCCCCTTCTAATTACCTTTAGTGCATGAACCCTGCTGCCTACTATGAACCCCCCCCCCCCCTCTCTGGGAGGGAGGCTTAGCTCTCAGCTCAGTCACGTGCCCCTGATGAGCTGCCTCTTTAAATTATAAATATAGACACACACACACTGAAAGCTGAAATTTAAAGATGAACATGATGTTACTATGGGCTGTTGATTCTCAGACTCAAATGGCTGTTTTAGACTCTTCAAAAGTTTCAGGTTTCAGTCAAGGAAAAATCAGTAACTTTCATCATTCCAACAATTATGATTTAATCATTAATTAGTTTGTCAAAATTGCCAGTGTCTTCCAGCTCAAATGTGAGGATTATGATGAACTTTCTGTATAGACGTGAGGCTTCCTTAAAGGTCTTGGCTATATTTAACAATACACCAGAGTAATACATTATTGTATTTTGATAATGTAATGTAAAACAACACTTGTATAATATGTATTATTATTTGCACAGTTAAGATTTATATATATAAAAAGTTAAAAGTTGCTGATTCCAGTCCGTCCTCTGCACATGGAGCCATGTAGAAGACCTGCTTGTCTGGCTCCATTATTGGCTTTCCAGCCGTAGAATCCCTTAGGAGGGTAAAGGTCGCGCCTGTGTGCAGTGCAGCGCGTTGCATTACACAGGAGTCTTGGATTAATCAGGAGCCCGGGTTAATCTCCGAGCTCAGCAGGCAGCATTAACCTGCTGGACAGCAGCCTCAGACCTGTTACGTCTCTGTTAGCTGCATGTGAACGCACACACGCTGCTGCCCACACACACAGGCTCGTGTTTATCATGAACTTGGACCTTCTTTACACCAGCCAACAGCCTATGGTCCTGCTGTAGTAGTAGTTGTAGTAGTACTTAAGCAGAATGTTTGAGCTACTTATGGGACTTCCACTTCATTAATTTAATCTGACAGCTTCAGTGACTTTTAAGAAGGTTTCAATACACTGCATAATAGGTTTTTAAAATAGCGTTGTTAGATAAAGATGAAAACAATCCTCTTATACGACTTATTTAGTCACTGCTGTCTCACAAGCCGCAGTCGGTTGCCGGGCTCACATGCCTGATGTATACAGCGTCTTACCAGCTCTTCAAACTGAAGATGACTGACAAAGCAGCAGAGGCTTCATCGAATCCAGCCAATTATAAACCCGACCCTGGGAAAGGGCTATACATCTGCAGGTCACATTCCTGCTGCGGTCAGAGCTGATCGCTGTAACCATGGTGTCCAACCTGTCCACTTACTGTGTTAACAGGAGGGGTGCGGTGTGTGTGTGTGTGTGTGTGTGTTTGTAATATAGCTTAAAAGACCATGATAGCAAAGAATATGCATGAATATAATCCGACTTAATTGGCATCTCGGTGCTCGATGAGTTTGATTATGTGTACCATGTGGCCTGGAGGCAGCCGAGGGATTAGCAGATGATTTCAGCAGCTTTCACTGATTTCTGAGAACACCTTCACACTTGTTAAAACGCTTTGCACAGAACGTCCTCATTGGACTGTCTGCGATCCTCCCCCGACTCTGTCTGTATGTTCCGTCATACATCCCAACGTCCTTTTGAAACAGACATTGGCCCAGTTCCTCCACCATTTTTCCTGAACCTGTTCGAACAGCTTTTCAGTTTGAGTGATCAGTACAAAGTGTGTGTTACGCACTGGATTGGAAGATAAGCTGCCAGTTCCAGGTAAAAAAAAAAAAGCAAAAGCAATGTTTGAAAGATACTGGTGTTTGATGGCGGGAGCATCTTAAACCACATCTCAGCTATGGAGAAATTGCAACACACATTAGAGATCAGTATGTATTTGTGTGAGGCTGCCTCATGCAATGTTCCTGTTGTTCAGAGAAAGGAGAGATGGTAAACGAATCAGTCGTGTCATGTGCCTCCTCTCAGCAGAGCCTCTGAATTAAAGATTAGCTACACAAGACGTCTCATTCTCCATCTCGCTTCCTGTTACACCTCCGCTTTCAGAAAATGAGAGTTAGATGTTAAGCATCCTTTGGATTAGCCAGTGCCTGGCTAGCACTTAAGCTTCAGCCGCCCCCATGATCTCAATTAAAAACTTGTGCCTTCAGCAAGGGTTTAGCACCCAGAGTAGATTTCTAAACCTCCCGCCTTTCCCTCTTTTTTCCCCATGTGCAGATGATCCGGCTGACCAGCGCACTTGCCTTATCTGTGGGGACCGCGCCACAGGCCTGCATTATGGCATCATCTCTTGTGAGGGCTGCAAGGGCTTCTTCAAGCGCAGCATCTGCAACAAGCGCGTGTACCGCTGCAGCCGCGACAAGAACTGCGAAATGTCACGCAAGCAGCGCAACCGGTGCCAGTACTGCCGCCTGCTCAAGTGTCTGCAGATGGGGATGAACCGCAAAGGTAACAGACGCAAGCAGGTTTTGTTATAAACTGTCAGTCCTCACACGCCTGTACTGGATTATTTGTTCTTCCTTCAAAGTTTTTCCTTGAAAGTTAAATATGAATTTTATGGGAATTTGTTTCTTCGTATAGACAAGAGCAAAGTCCACATTTTACCAGAATCAAATGAGAAAATGGAGAATATTCAAACGAATATTTTTTTGTTTATAATTACTTTAAATGTTGAAAAATACCCTATTTTATATATTAGTTTATGATGCCATCCTCAAACATTTTGAATTACAATCTTTCATTTTAAGAATATAGAGACAACTTTTGTACGTGTGATCATTTTTGATCTAAACACTAAGTCTCACATTTAGAAACCTGAAACCTCAATTTTTATTTGAATAATTATACTTTTAGAACCCTAGTTTCTGAATTTGATTAATTTTCTAACGTGTTATAGCTCTAGTTAAGTCTTTACCAAATCAGGTCTGACTCGCTCAAAAGTAACTTTCCTAGAAACAAGTAAATATAATACAATTTTGTTGTTAAACTGTTGTGACCTGCTGTTAGCAAGCATGCATCAACTTCACCAGGATCACACCGCTACCCGTCACTCTGCCAACAGCTGAAAAGCTCAAATGTATGACTTTGTTCCAGTTAATATTTGTTCTCGCAGTCTCTCTGAGAACCAGTCAGAGCAGTGTAATGTGTTCCCATTGCCTATGCCTCCCCCTAGTGGATGAAACTCTTGTGTGACTTGTTCTGCAAATGCTCACGTCTCAGTTGGGCTTGTCTTGTCACATGAAATGGACATTTGTTAAACAAATAATCCCCATGGAAGGTGTGGTTGTCAAACCAAATGGCACAGTGCCCACAAGGGCTTGAGCCAGAGTAGTGTTTGATTTCAGCCACTAGGTAGAGCTGTGATACTAATCATGAATCGTGTTCTTGTTCCTGGAGCGACTGCAAATGAATTCTTCCTTTGTGTCCTGCAGCAATCAGGGAGGATGGCATGCCAGGCGGGCGGAACAAAAGCATCGGGCCTGTTCAGGTACACTGCCAACTCCGTGTTCTAATATCACCTGAAATGTTTCGACACGTTCCGTACCTCTAATTTAAACATATTGCCACGTCTCAGTCCCACAGTTGGCTCGCTAACTCTTACACTAACTCTTAAATTAAATAAATGGTAAACGCTGTGTTTATTTCAACAACACTTTTGTAGTCTCTGGCTTTTTGGGCCATTCGTTGACCATCTTGCCAAGAATGGGATGGAACCACTGACTTGTGGTCAGAGGACAGCCGCTAACCCTCAGCCACGGCTGAGTAGCAGTGCTGCAGTGCTGCCGACGTGGGTGTAAGCTACAGAGTGAGCGCTGACCTTGTTATATCATCAGAATTATCACGGTAGCACAGATAATTCCCTATTCAGCACCGGCTTCATTTGAGAGGACAAATGGTCAGGAAAATGGGTGACATGAGGCTAAGTACCACTGTGTCACTATTCACGGGAGGGACGAGCTCAATTGATTCCAACTCAATTCATTGAGTAAAAAAAGGAGAAAGCCCAGCTTCTATTTAGGTACGGCTTTATTTCTGAACCCTACTGAAAGGAGGACCTCTCTGTCAGTAATATAAAAATAATTAGTGGTCAATAAAGGTGCTGAATTCATAGAAAAGAACACGAATCAACTGTTAATACCTTTCTAAACAGCTTTTGTCTGTGCGTTCTCCCTGCACGGACCTGCAAGCATTCTATTGTTTCAAGTGTGTGTGTGTGTGTGTGTGTGTGTGTGTCAGTCGCTTACCTGTTTTGCCTCATTTCTTTTTTTTTCCCCTAGCTCCATTGTGTGATTATGTCCTTGCTCCTCAACATTTGAGAAGCAGCACAGAGCCTGTCGCTGCTAATCAGCTGAACTGAAACACAATATGCCTTTGGTCTGATGAGGGTGTCCTATAAGCTCAAATTAAAAACCCTCTGAATTTGGTGTTTGTGCGTTTCAGATCACAGAGGAGGAGATAGAGCGGATCATGTCAGGGCAGGAGTTCAAGGAGGACGCCCCGGAGCACAACTGGGGCAACAATGGCGACAGCGACCACAGTTCTCCCAGCAACGGAGCTTCAGAGGGCAACCAGCCGTCACCTGCCTCCACTCTGTCATCCAAGTGAGTTGTTCATCTCATCCACTCAGTTGACAGTGCCGGCACTTGGCCCATCAGTGAGATAATTAGCTGGCCCTGACAGTCTAACACCTCATTCCTGTCTCATCCAGACTTCAGCTCAGGCATTCATCAACCTAAGAATGCCTGAATATGCAGCTCCTCAGGCTTGCTGATGATAGCACACACAAAGAACTTGCAGCACTATCTGCTGTTCGCGCTGAGGAGACGAGCATATTGTCTGTCTGCACTCACCAAGGGCAAATATTGTCTAGGTACTCGCATGGTATTTATTTTAGTCTCATTTGGAATAAACACAAGATTTATCTCCCAGCCTCACAGCCTGGTAACTACTGAGAGGAATTCTTGTTTTGATCAAATTAAATCTCAGCAGAAATGAACAACAAAGTTCTAACCAAAGCAGAGTAAGTTAGGTCTGAATGTAGAAAATGAACTGCAAAGTTTAGTCTACAATTCCAACTCCAGCATCATGTCGGTGTGCCCCTGTGCGGCTCTGTGTGTAACCTTTGACCTCTGTTTGCATGCAGTCGCTCTGTGGAAATGAACGGCTATACGGCAGCTCTCAGGGACCAGTACATCAACACCTCCATGTCCACACACTACCAGCTCCTGCCGCATCTGTTCAGCTATGCCGCCCAGTCGGGCCTGCTGGCCCCCCAGCCTCGCAGCATCTACCCCCAGTCCCACCCCCTGGTGCTGCAGCTGGTGGCAGCTGAAGACCTGGCTCCACTGGCCACACCCATGCTCATAGAGGACGGGTGAGACACAACAACACAGAGCATGTTCCGAGAGACTGTTAGCATGCACTTAAAATAGTCCAGATGTGGATAGGATGGGAGACCTCCACCTCCAACTGTAGCATCAATCCCGTGTTCCCATCCTGATGCATTGTTGTCTTGTCCGGCCCAGGTACAAAGTGACCCAGGTGGAGCTGTTCGCCCTGCTGTGCCGCCTGGCGGATGAGCTGCTCTTCCGTCAGATCTCCTGGATCAAGAAGCTGCCCTTCTTCTGCGAGCTTTCCATAGAGGACTACACCTGCCTGCTCAGCTCCACCTGGCAGGAGCTCATCCTGCTGTCCTGCCTTACCATCTACAGCGCACAGATCTTCGGTGACCTGGCCGACATCACTGCCAAGTACACGCCGTCTGATGACGAGCTGCAGGGGTAAGGGCATTACAACATGGGCCTCATAATTTGGGATTTGGATTCAGTTTAACAGGAATTCTGTGTGAAGAAGGCGAAGACGAAAACGAGTGTAGCAGCCCTAACCTCAGTGTGCCATAGTATAATCCTCTGGTTTGTGACCAAAAAGCATGGCTGAAGTCAGGTTGAAGAGCCGTCAGAGAACTATCATCCAGCCGTTCGCATATTCCCCTCAGGGAACACAGTGTGGGACAGAAGCTTCAAAGGATTGCTACCGTGCTTTGAGCTGTTATCATACATGTCCGTGGTAACTTTACCATGAAAAATAACGGGGCCAAAAACAATTTATGTTGCAAAACATGATACCAGATAGACCCACACAACACACCCTCCAGATAACATGCAGTTAAATTTAGCATCTGTGTGTTTGTAGAAGAACGACTGAAGACATTTTTTTTTTTCTCGTCAAAGCTGCGTCTTTATGACGACTGCTAGAAGACGACCATTCCACTAACTCCTGACTGTGGTCTCTGCTTCAGTTCAGATGCTCATGACACTGTTGGTTAGCACAGACAGGCATGCCAGCCAATGATTTCATTCCAAATGAAATGATTAGCTGTGTTATTTACAGTTCTGTAAGGGGCCAAAGACACAAGCTTTTTAATAAAGGCTTTATTTGGTGATGGTTGTCAAGAGGTGATAACAACAAAAAGATGAAACATTTTTCAGAAACCACTTACCAAGAATTTCTTTTCATAAAATCCTTTGGAGCGAGCAGTTCCATATTTCATGAACAGAGGTGGATATCAAGTATTAAATGTTCCCCATGGTGTTCTCCTCTGTGAGCACAGTATCTCTAAAAGCGTTTGATATTTCCTTGAAAACAACAGGGAATGTATTGTTGTTGGATGGGGGCCAGTGAAGTGGTCCGTGAATGGGAGGACTCCTCAGGACAGAGCTGTGGCTAGCACCGTCTGGCATGGGAAATACATGCATGTCCCATTCTGGATAGAAGAGGATGAGTGGGAAGGGTGGTTCAGTGTAAATCACACCAGAATTATCTGACCTCTTGACACACATTCTCCTAATATACTGCTCTGTTGGGCTGTTTCGCTCAATTTGCCCGTTGTTAAAGCAGTGGCTGATTCAGAGTGGCGGCACTTCAATTTGTGAGTGAGATTAGCACTATGAGAAAAACAGGGGATTGAGGTTTGACGAGTGGAATTAAACTTTAAAAACCCGGGGGATCAGCCGCTTCCAGCGAGTGCGGCACATTCCCTCCCTCATTCTTTCCTTGTTCACTGAAGCATTGAAGATAATAGTGTTGAGGGGATTTTGCATTTGGTGATGAGCTACTTCACTTCCTCACAGTGGATTTTGATGTGGACAGTAAACCAGTTTATCTTCTGCTTTGTTTGGCTAATGTGCCATTGCTTTAAAGTGGCCCTGAAATGACAGCTTTGTACTTTCGTAATTTTTCCATGTAAATGACAAGTGCGTTTTATTCCACAGCTTCAGTGAGGATGGGATGGAAGTCATGGAGAGGTTGATATATCTGTTTCGTAAGTTCCACCAACTGAAGATCAGTAATGAAGAGTATGCCTGTATGAAGGCCATCAACTTCCTCAACCAAGGTAACAATGCAGGCTCTGTTAACAGCGGACCCAGGCACATCTCAAGCTTCAGTGTATTCTCAACTTGACTTCCATCCTTTGTATCACCGCAGATATCAGAGGACTGTCCAACACCTCCCAGCTTGAGCAGCTGAACAAGCGCTACTGGTATGTGTGTCAGGACTACACTGAGTACAAGTACCCACACCAGCCCAAACGCTTCCCTGAAATCATGATGTGTCTGCCGGAGATCCGCTGCATCGCAGGTAAGACCTCTGAGTCAGCCACTGTCATGCTGTCGTCAGTTGCCTCCGTGTACTTGTACACGGTGGCAACTGGACTTGCTTGTATTTTTGAAGATGTTATACCTCCTGTGCCTGGGTCAGGCTGGGTTTGTTTTGGTCAACCCAAATCACACTAGATGTGTGAATTGCTTCTCAAATGGCTTGGTATGAGAATAAACTGATAAGTATGTACTCCAGTTTCCACAAAGCATGTCAGCAGGCAGGCCTTGAGTGTGGCCCAAGACACAATCCCCAAACCAAAAAATGTGTCTTGGTCCGTATCTGAGTTTGACCCCTCTGCTCTCACACCAGCATGCAGAGCTGCTGTCTGGTGCTTGAATTAGCCCAGCCAGAGCCTGAGAGCTGTGCAGTACAAAGGTTACGTGGAATATAATGGCCGAGTATTCTATTCTGTCATCAATTTTGAACATGCTGGCAACTTCAGAGATCTACATATTTCCAGCTCCACTTGCGATTAGAGAGTGTTTTGGTACATTCTTCCATCTGCACCTATGGAGTGGTGGATGCAGTTGAGAGGAAGTGTCCACAAAACACTTATGGAGTCAAGGGTAAACAGAAACTTGTGACCTCTTCTTCACGTTTAAAATGCCTCCACACTGCTCTATGGCGTCATCCAGGTGTCTGCAAGCCTAGACATTCAGATTTGATTTGAAACAGTTTAAACGTGTTTTTAGCCTAAAAGCCCCTTCTGAACAGAGTTCACACACCGTACGCTCCAATGCCCAATGGCGAGCGCGATGGCCAGTCGCCTGCTACCAACAACACTTCCGTTATTGGCCGTCTAAAATCTGTTGTTTCAAATGGAATATACATGTTAGCTTGGTGACACTCGGATGACACCACACGAGCAGTGTGTGGAGGCACGTTGTGTTTTCTTCTGTTGTTTTATTACGTCTGATGAAGAGGTCACCTTTGCTGAAACACTCTCTACCCAAAACTCCTAGATAATGAGTGAATTTTAATTTTGCAGTGAACTATTCCTTTAAGTTACCACTGAGCCACTGAAAACCTGGCTAGCTAGCTTCAATCTGTCTACTGTCTATGGATGTATATTATGATCTGTGTACAGGAGTTCATGCTTGTCTTTGCTCGAGATGGCAAATGTCCTATTATTGGTGACACAGCTATTGGAAGCCACCTCAAAGGGAGCCAGTGTTATCAAGCCATTGTTTAGGCGGACGTGTATCAAGTTGTTTTTGTTTACAGGGAAGCTGGTGAATGTCCCTCTGGAGCAGCTCCCGCTCCTGTTCAAAGCAGTCTTGCACTCCTGCAAATCCAGCCTGACCAGCTACAGGACCGGCCCGTTGCCCTGCGTGACCACCTCTGCCGGCAACTAGACCCCCGACCCACGGAGTTGAGGGGTTGGTCTCCCCTCTTGTGAATGTGACAAGCAGCTAGTTTGTTTTTTGTAACTTTTTTCTTTATATATTTATTACATGACAGAGCTGAATGTATGCTGATTTACACTGTGCACATGCTTCTGTACAAAACAAATGCTCGTAGATGCATTGGTCTTTGGAGTTTACAAGTGTGTATCCAGTTTGCTCAATGTGTCGGTGTTGCCATTGTTAGAACTAGACTTTAAAAGAGTTTATTTTATTCAGACGGGGGCGGATAGACACGCGATGAGTGTTTTGAGACTACCTCAGGAAGATGTTATGATGTTATGTATTTTCAGGTACCTTTTTTGCTGTTGAATATAGAGAGGCCCAGCTAAAACCAAATTCCTGTGGATGCTTCGGCACCTCAATCAGAGTGAATGTTTAAAAGAGCTGCGTAAATCAAACATTGAATTCCAGTCTTTAGTTACACTGAAAATGCAAAGCTAGTTAGAAAAACTGAGCTTTTTTTTTTTTTTTTTTTTTTTTTTTTTAAATCTGCGTGGACTCTCAGGCATTCTGCCAGTGAGAGGTGAAGTGTCAATTTAACATTCCATGAGTTAAGTGACAGTTGTTGGTTCTGTGGGATCTTCATTGAAAAAGGAGCTTACGGGTATTTTTTACAATCATAGACTGGGGATATAAGGTTTAAATGCAGGGGAAAGCGAGGATATATGTAGGTTTGCTGTTTTAGTTGTTATTGTTTTCCCTTTTTGACCAAAGTGTTATGCAATTCTTTTTTCAAACACCCATTGATGGGTGGGGAGCTGATAGCTTCACAAAGAAAAAAGGTTTCTTATCAGTGAAGGATCAGGATAAGAAATGAATCAATCTGTGTCAGAGGGGGGAACCCTTTGCTGGACAGATCAGTATGTTGCCGGATTTCATTCTAAATG
The DNA here is from genome assembly GCA_016785235.1 of Pseudorhombus dupliciocellatus. Taxonomy (NCBI): domain Eukaryota; kingdom Metazoa; phylum Chordata; class Actinopteri; order Pleuronectiformes; family Paralichthyidae; genus Pseudorhombus; species Pseudorhombus dupliciocellatus. The sequence continues at coordinate 66,112 of JAFBJW010000032.1, forward strand.
CTACTAAACATGCGCACATTCTTATGCACACATACTATACGCATAGAGCAGACGTGATTCCCGGTCTTTGCTTCTCCCTTTGCTTCTCATGAGACGGCTCCTTATTTGGGCTCTGTTGCCTGCAGCGCCGGAACCTTTTCAAGGTCCGCAATACTGTTGTGGGTTAACGTGGTAGTCCGTGTAATGCTGGGCGCTTCAATTCATTCAGAACACACCAAAATCGTGAAACCTACCTCTGGGTGTTCACAGGTCACTTCATGTTAACTTGATCAAGCAGAACGAAACTATAACCAACAACTGGATTCAAACCACAGAGGTCAGATGAACCCAAGTCCATGAGAAGTGATGAACAGTGGAGCTGACGCCTTTCCAGCATCGAACTGTTTGGGAATACCCCAAATTAAAAACCAACTGGTCCATTCAAAAGTTCTGTTTAGCAGGAACTTCAAACTGTTTTCAGGTCTTACCAGGTCCAATCAAAAGTTTGCACAGACCTAAGACCAGTTGTAGTTTAACTTAGACCTGACTCCAGTCTAAAGGGGACTGATTCAGGTCAAGTGTTCAGGGCTCAGAGATTGTTCCCAAAGTCAACACAGTACATTTCTAGTTCATCAACAGCAAGAAACTTGTGGATTGTCACTTTAACCCAGACGACAGGGGGATTCAGTGTGATTGAGCTGGGCCTTGTCTCGTTGAATCTAGGTTTAGAGAATTTAGGTGACCTCTGGCTTGCATATATCCTCTGTGTCAGATATGCACGTTGTTAAAAAAAGCCATAGAAAATGGTCTTTATTTTTGAAGTATGAGATGATCATTTCAAAACCACTTGAAGTGTCTTCTTGGTTTCTTCAGGTTTTAGCCGTTTCGCAACGTTCAAACAATTTTGAAATGCAGACACGATGCAGTTCTTGCAACGACTCTCTTTTTTGCACACAACGGTGAGGTGTGGAGACCTTGACCTTTCATCTTGGCCACTGCCCACCCAGTGTGTTCCTCTCTCTCAGGTCCCTGCCGACCTGGATTTAAACAGGGTAAAGTGAGTGTTATGTATTGCATTCAGGAGTTCCTCAGTGACCATGCTGATGTACTTGTAGTATTAGTAGATGTAGGTTCCAGGACATTGTAGGTCCTCTGTAGAAAAAGTGTTTTTCTTTTCCACTCTATCTCCCCCAAGGTCCCCATCCCCCCTCATTTGGTGAAAGTGGATGTTGTGTTTTTAAGGTGAGACTTGCAGTGTGGATTTTTCTCTCGGCGTTGATGATGGATTGAGCGAGAGTTGGTGGCATCATCAGAATGTTGTGGCTTCTCTTGCCAGGTTCGACCCACCGCTCTAACACCAGTCCAGATCCTCTGTCAGATGTTTCAGTTAGCCTCTTTTCATCTTTAAATTTGTATTCATTTTCATGTACCTTTATAGTTTTTGTGAATGTTTTGGGTTTTAGTTGCTTTTCACTTTTTCCAGAGTGAAGACAGCCTCTCATTTTCAAATCTTTTTTTTTTTTTTTGTTTTTTGACATGATTATTAATTACTTTTTCCCTTGTCCACAGTGGTTTATGAAAAAGTATTACTCAGGCGATGTCAGCTCCATTTTATATTGACAGTGCTGACAGTTTTTTATGCATTATTTGATTGTTTTACAATGTGATGTTTTTGACCCATTGTTGTTTCAAACTTGAACTACACTCATTGTCTGCTACCATTGTTCTCGGAGCAGTTGTGTCAGGTACATAGACGATATTGTCTGTGTCTAAAATAAAGCAGAAACCATTCATCACACAGATTTCTAATATTAAAGGGTTATTTCACTTAAATTATAATAAACACACTAGAGCATTTTCTCACTCACAGCTAGGGATATGTCACCTTAATGGTGGATATTTATTATCTATTATCCCCCCTGCAAATCAAGAGCAGCTAGAGTTTTGTTGATGATTCTCACACTATTAGACAATTACATAAAAATATTTCTATCCACAAAAAGCAGTTCTACTGACCAAAATATGATTTGGTTTTCATCCACACTACTTTCTATGAAATCAGTAGTCAATATTAAACCATCACCAGTGTGAACAGTATGAAGAGACTTTTTAAATATATATTTATTATGTACTTTGCAGTTCTGTAAGCCCTGTGTGGATATTTTAAAACTGGACTTATATAACCACGACTCCAGTACCAGCTGAGAAAATGTGTTTATGTTAATTTGATGAACTAACCCTTTAATCCACATGCTCTCAGGGATAGATTTTTTTTTTATGTAACAGAAATCTGCGTGATGAGATGCATCATATTAAAGGAAAAATCCCCCTGAAATGCTTTGCATTGGAGTTTGAGGAGTGAAATTCCAAACATTTGGAATAAACGTGTTATCTATAAGTGCAGTGTGAGAATGTGAGGCCCAAGGACCGACTTTTCTTTGACTGATGTTTAACACTCAGTAGGGGAAATGCAGAACCCGGCTAACTGTGTAGCAGCAGTACCCAAGAACGTGTTCAGGGTGGCCAAGAACAAAGTCCCCTCATGTCAGAGTAACTCCAGGAATGTAGTGAACATCACAGTCTGCTGAGATCTGACGGTGGAACAGGATCTGAGCTGGGATTCTTCCTTTAATGTGGCAGCACATGCTAATCAAAGTTTAAAGAAATATATCCACAGTTACCTTACTGCCACTGCTCTGACTTCCTTACTAGCATATCTTGATACACATATGCTGATGAAAGTGTTTTTATTTGTATTTTTTTTTTTGCAGACAAGGGATGTCATTTGCAATTTCTGTACTGAAACTACCTCTTTATTGTCACCATGTTACTTTCAAATAAGTGATTTTTTTTTTGTCTTATTTATTGGTTTCATTGCACCAATGTTCTGTTATTTTGTGTCTCTTATTTCACTCGGTGACCTCTCAGCTTTAGAAGATGCTGATGCCTGTTTTCTTTCTCATTTCTCTAAAGCATAAACACATTGCCTCATTTTCCTTTTTCTAATGCAGCCTCATCTGCTGTCAGTAGTTTTTTTCCCCCTCTGATCTTTGACTTTTTTCACGTTAAATTAGTTCCATCTTTTGTTTCGCTCCTGCCCTGTTATCCATACCAAAGATGAAGGAATGTCAATGACAATGTCAGCGTCCTGATAAGGCATTCACGTGATGCATTCTAACTACAGTGAACTCGTGCTTTATTTTCCCGTGCTGACCTTTTTGGAGTACGTCATGTTACCATGCGAATGGCTGTATGTTGTTTACACTATTTTCACCACATGGTGATATTACAGTGAGTCTGGCTTTTTTTTTTCTGTTGTCCTATGATTGTTGTTCATTGACAAGGCCCTTCAAGGTAACATGGGGTGATAACAACGGGACTGCTATCATGTGACTTTATCAATGCCGCTCATGATCAATTATCAATCGGAGAATGTAACTGTGGTCAAACTGACATCTCCTCCTGTTTACATGCTTTCACTTGCTCATGTCACCCTGATGCAGCAGCTTGTGGCCACAGACAGCTCAGTGTTATCACCAGGACTGGACCAGTATTGGTTTTGATGAAATTTGCCAGCCTAACTTGCTGACATGAACATCGTGACCAGCCTATGGAAACTCTTTTCAACAGTTCTGCGTTCAAAGTTACATATTGGCTTTTTGCATCTTTCCTCTAACTGTCTGGCACAGGGATCATAGCCCCAGTACAGGTGTGTCCCATGATTATCAATGTCATACTAGCTGTAGGAGCAGCCATTTCCAAACTATAGACAGAGGAAGGTCAAGGCAGATTTTGCACAGGTTACTGTAGCTGTGGTCAGGAAGGATCAAGTCAGCGCAGGCAACAACACAAAAACGTATTGAGCCTCGGTGCTGTAGCCATGTAAAACTTTGTTTTCCAGGAGCACATCATGATAATGAGTTGAAGTGAAAGAGAAGAAAACCTTTGACATATCTCAGGGAAGAAAAAGATCGACGCGCTGTCATCATCTGTGATCAGACAATTGAAACGCCTTTATGTTAACTCTCCAGAAATCTCTTGTCTGCTCTTGTTACTTTAACTACCTGTGAAGAATGTGATCAATACGTGTTAAAAGCATGTTTAGAATGTGTTAGGACTTGAAACCAAATAAATGTGAACGTTATGCAAGTGTACACGCAGTCCTACATTTTCTTGGACAAACTAACACCAGACCCCTGCTCCTCCACAGCTGCTTCAGCTGAGGCCTCTGTGTATATGTTGTTCTCCCATCTCCCTGATTCGTACTTGGGAACTGATTTCCCCCTCGATGATGTGGAGCTTTACAGGTCCAGATTAGTAGCATGAATGGATGCTATTCCAAGTCATCCATCTATAGAAATTCTCTGACTGTGGATGGATCAATATATAACTTTAAATGTTTCCAGCCCTACTGAAATAATCAATTCTTGACCAAAATCCAGGCCATTTTTCTGAATAACGGAATGTTCAATAGAAAAACCCGCTGCCATCGCAGATCACCTGTCTGCCTATGTTCATGTCACTACTTGAGAGGTTCACATACTCTTTCCAATGGACAATGTGAACGTTTGAACGATGCATTCAGGGCTGACAAGAACAATAATATGCAGACGTAATAATATGTGTTTTACATTAATTCGTGTGTTTTTTTTCATATTCATTGTGTTTGCTCAGATGAAGATCGGACCATGTTTTAAGGCAACATGAGTGCAAGCTCTTCCAGAGCATTACATTAGATCTATTCACAGGGTGCTATGAGCTTATTAGAGGCTAACAAGGCAGAGAGTATAGAGTTGAAAGCCCTGTGGAATGGAGTTGGGATGCACTCGTCCCTGACCTGCTGCTCAGCACACCAATGCGTCTTTCACACGGAGATAGTATCAATAAAATAAGCATAAAAACACTGTTTTTAGTCTACACATTTACAGCAAGTCATGGCAACAAGAGGTGTTTTCATCTTGATTGGTCGATGCCCGGAAACTGTCTAAAGGTTTTCCGGACAGACTACAAGTAGAGCTGCCATCATTTTATCAAATCATAAGCTGTATCTGTTAATGTCGGCATATGTGGGCTCTTAACAATCAGATCTTTGATGTTTTAGTGTGCACATCTTTTCCTAAATCCCTATTTGCGTGAGGATACACTGAGTGGGACCGTAGCTAACAGACAAACTGTCCCAGGCTGATCTACACATTCTACATCATGCTTCAGTCAAAGCAAAATATTTTCCAAAGTGAATCACAAGCTTGAACTCTGGGCCCTGGTTTATGATGTCACAGATCTAAGACCACCATCCGCGACTGTGTTCTGGGCCTGTAAATGTATATGGTGCCTGAGCAGGCAGCAGAATATTTGAGTAGTCGTGTGTATATGTGATTTTAAGGAGGTACAGTTCATTCAGTAACACTGCCTTCGTCTCCATTACACACACACACACACACACACACACACACACCTAGATTAACTTGTCAGTGAGTGATGGTTGTCAGCGGCTGCTGATTGCATCATCGTGAGTGCAGACCAGGCCAGAGATCCATGAGGCATCACTTTATCTCCTCAAGGTTGACTGAGTGGCTTTTGACAGGCCGTCCTAACCCCCCTTACAAAAAGGCTGTAATCAGATCAGAACCAGTCAAGGCTGCGGATCCCCCTGGGCACAACAACACAGCTGAAGGGCCGGACTGGGACTGGGACTGGGGGGGGGGGGTTGGATTTTGAGGATGGATTTTTTTACAGAGTGCAGGACCTGAGCTTCACTATCTCCCCGGAGATCACATCTCACTGGAGAGGAGACATGTTATTATCAGTGTGAGGGGTGTTTATCTGCCTGGTGTGTTGGTGTTTCTGGTCTCACCTTGGCACGTTGCATCGGACACTGCCCTTCACAAATGCTAACCACTGTGATATTGTTATCTGTACCAAAACTCTGACATCCTCTTTTTTTCTTTGATAAAAGACGTAGATGTTTCACGCAAAGTGATAGTACCGAGCACACAGAAGAGGACCACACACCCTGCATGTGGGCTCATGCAGTCGCATGCCAGCCAGCAGCACCACTGCCCAGGCTGTGCAGGAACCTCTTAATCTGAATGATCAGCGTAGGACAATACCATGTATTATTAGGTACTTTCTTTCTCAAACTATGTTTTGAGTGAGTGAGCGTTGGTCGTGGCTAGGTTCACTCCAGTTCAATGCATCATGAAAATCAGCTTGCAGACAGTCTAACCAGTCACTGCTGTAGAGTGAAGTCGCAGGCTCACAGAGCTAAAGCCCTGAGTGAGCTCTATACATGGGATGCTATTTATACTACCTGGCTTCCAATGCGCAGCAGCACGCCATCACAGCATCCACCCATTTTATTTAGCTCAAGCCTGGGCTGATGCTGCCAGTCTGTAACCTGAACGAGACCGATAAATACTCAATTAAACTCATAAACTACGCCACACGCTTGGCGAAATAATAATATTGCTAATGAACTTACATGCTGATTCATATGACTGTTGCGTAGATGAGCAGCCTGTTTCTCTGACATGTGGGTGGCATGCTGCTTCATTACTTCCCTCATGAAGACTTGTATTTGCCATAAGAGTAAACTAGTCATGTACTGTCTCCAGTGCCAAATACGCACAGATGATTTTTTTCCAACAATAAAATAAAAAACATAGCTATGATTAATATTTCATGATAGTGATACAGGCTGGCCATTTGCTTTCCTGATGTTTCCACTTCAACATGTTCATTTTCGTAGAGCTGCAGCGTAAATGCTATTGCTTGTTATTGAAACGAATGACCTTGACTCAGTTAAGGAAGTGTACCGCGTCACTTTTGTCTCAGTCAGGGAACAGCTCTGACATCAACACACAGTTGATCCAGCCGATTAAATTGTTTAAGAATATTTTGTTCTGCAGAATGAAAAGACACCACAATGTGCTTGTGTCAGTTTTTTTTTTTTTTTTTTTTTTTTTTACCTTGGTTATGATGAATGTGATTTTCAATGCACGGATCAGTTTAATTTAAGTAGTGGTTCTGATCCATGCACCCAAAACTGAATGTAAACCTTGAAATCTTTTGGCATAAAAAGTCATGGTCAGTAATGGTCTGTATAACACCACTAATTCAGCCTGGCGGTCTCCATCTGTTTGTATGAACTCAAATAATACAGAGTAGCTGAGTCCTGACTGCAGATGAAGCACAGAGTGTGAGGCGCGAGCCCCCTCCCTGCCGTGCACACACATCGGTCAGGTTTGGACCCACAGTAGTTACGTCAGTCAGGACACATGTCAAGGCTGGAACTGGCTGTGCAGCTCTGCCTAAACTCTTCCACTTTGGCTTCTCCTGGCTCGTGTTAGCAGAGCGTGCGCTTCACCACGTTCCTGAAGCGTGGCTACACCAGGTGTGGTCCGCCTCCCTGTGCATACCCCCGGCCTCCTCCACTCCTGCCCCCTCCCCTCTCCCTCTCATCTTGTTCCCCTTGACCCTGACACAGTGCGACCTAGACACTGATAATAAAACAACAGCCCGGCCATTCCTCACCCCTTGCCAACTGACACACTTCCAGAGAGGGATAACCTTGTTCCCTAACATTTCTCTGACGCCTTTGCTGTGATTTCCTCTGTGCTCCTGGAAGTGCTCTGTCCCTCCTCCTCTTAAGGCCTCCCTTCAAACTCTTCTAATGGCCATTTCATAATATAAACACAAATCCACGACCATTTTCTAAATATCAGAATAAACAGCAGTGATCTTGCCCACCCAGCCTTTCCCAACTATCTGGTTTGGACAGATATAGGGACAGTCATCTCAAGTCGGTGGATGTGGCTGAGGGGAAGACTGATTGTCCTCAGATCAGATCTTCTTCCCCACCTGTCAGCCCAAAGTACCCAGATGCTGAATTGCCCTCATATAACAAAAAAACATGCTGCTAGTAGATTCACTTCAGTTCAATTCAATTTTATTTGCATAGCACCAAATGACAATATACATTATCTCAAGGCACTTTGCAAAAAATCATTAAATTAGTATAAATAATAGAGAGACTATGGAGGAAACACTCCCTCATTAACAGCAGAACCAGGCTCAAGCTCGACCGTTTGGGGTGAGCAGAGAAAAAGGGGAGAGAGGAGAATGGAAACAAAGGGAGAGTAGAGTGATAGTTGGGAGAGATGCAATAATGACAATAAAGAGCTACAATAAAGAGCTCTGACTTAAGACCAGAAAAGAACTGTATAAATAGAAATCATTTATGATGATGATGATACTTCTTCTTCTTCTTCTTCTTTATTATTATTACTATTACGTGTGCAGCATCATGGTACAGCTCTGTTGCCTCACAGCAATAAAGTTCCCCGGTCCAGGTCTGTCTGGAGTTAGCATGTTCATGTCCGTTCCTGAATGAGTGTCGCTCATTCTACAACATAGAGACAAAATGTGAAATAGCTTATAAAACAGCTGAAGGAATGATGACCAGTCCTCTCGCCCTGGGTCCAACCCAGGGCTGGTGTGGATCAATTAAGAAAATCTGCCAAGTAATGGAATAATAACCTGTACTTGTGTTTTACCTAAAATACAATATAACTAAAATGAAAAAGAGACTAAAGATAACCTCAAACCATCCAGGAACACTGTGGTGCAGAACATGATGCACCCAGCTTGTGAAGAGAGACGAAGTGCGGCATCACCACATGGCATGTAGCCACAGATGCTACGCTGAGTATTACAGGGTTACAACAGCGGGAAGTTTTGAAATATCATCTGTTTGTCTGTCTGGATGTGGAAACTGTTAAAGAGCTTGGGCTGAGTTTTGATCTGTAAAGTGAAACGTTCATAAATGATGGAAAGAATAGTAATGAAATTAATCATAGGGACAACTATATCCTCTGTGAAGGAAATGCCACACCCTCTCAGAACAACAAGTGAGCATTAACAGTCTGGCCCAAAATTTGAGAAAAAATGAAGGAATGAAGCCGTAGGCATTTTTGAGGAAACGTGATTATACAGAATTTTTAGATCACCACATAACTTTCCTTGTTTTTCACTCACACTTAATGTTTAAATATGCAAATGAGGCATAATCTCCTGACATAGGTGGTAATATGCACACATTTCCACTTGTACATGATATTTGAAGGTTTAATGTCTGCTGAAAATGAATCCACTGTATAACATTTTCATAAGGATCTCAGACACCTGCAAAACACCACCGTGTGAATGAGGCAAAAAAATAATAATTATATGATATCACCGAAAAACTCAGTTTACAGTTTACAAGTTTTCTGTTTTCTGTTATTTTTACTTTTTATTAATTCAGGCAAGCATCGCATGATATTCTGCATTTGCATGCAGCAGTGCATGGGTTAGGCTTACAACTGAGAAACTGGAGACCTGCAACATCACGTTGTAGAATGGCATCTAAAGAACCACAGCTGAACTATAATTGAAATATTGACATATATATGGGTATAGGTGGAGGTATACGTGGGTCTCTTATATGAAATCAAATGAGTCTCTGCTCACACTGTGATGTATCTGATATTTGCGGTGTAGCCATAGAAACCTTCTGCAAGTCCTCACTATCAACACGATAAATGGGGGCAACTGGACCACTACATGCCCTCTGACCACACACATTTTTCCGCATGGATTAGTAATTCAATATGCATTGGAAAAGACAAGAAAAGAGACTCAATTGATTTTAATTGAGTTGACATTTTTGCCACAGTGTTTTGTAAGTAAACGCATTCAGAATCCTCCCACTGTTTTGGTGGTTCTTCAGTCTGATGTCTGTGGTTTTCTAAAGGCCTCTTTTCTGACAACTAATTACCAACCAGGCTGCAGCGGCCTTGAAAATGAATGTGATTCTGGCATAAATCTACACTTGAACATCTGGTGTCTCAATGATGAAATCTCTCAGCACCACGTTTGTAATGCAATAAATTCATGTTCGGCTCAAATAGCGATAAGACTGGTAATTATGTGGTGAGGAAAAAAGATTTAAAGACATCAAAAGGAATCACTTGTATTCTCTATTTTCAGTTGTTATGAAACATATGCAAAAGTGTTTAAGATCTCTCCAAATTCTCAGAGAGGGACCAGGGTCAAGGATCTTTTGAATGGAATTTGGATAGACTGTCTGACATGGTTTGTGGCAATATTTGCACTTTAAGATGCCTGTTCACTTGCCTTTTTCTGAAAGAACAGACATGTGAAACAAACGGACTGCACTGAACTCAGTGTGCCAGCCGGGATGTATTCTCAATGAGCCTTTTTTTTAATCCAGCAGATGAAATTCAATCGTAGCTCTCCTGACATTTTATGATTTTCTTGTTGTCAGCCATGTATAGACCTGAACCAAGACCAGTTTGTTTCCCGGAGCTGAAACACATCAGCGACAATGGACATGCATTCATTTCCATATTCCATCATTATATAAAGAGCTCCAGCTAATGTCTTCCTGTTTCAGTAACATTTGCCAAAAAGTCTATTTGGAAAAAAACAAAACAAAAAGAAAACAACAAGAACAACAAAACAAAACTCTAAATCAATTAACTACTACTATCAATTAACTAGAATTCAACTTCCTCATTGTTTCCTTGTGTAAATAAGGGTCCAGAGTGTTTGCACAAACTAACTGGGTGCTGTGGTTTATTGGCAGGTGCATTTTTTTTTTTCGAATTTGAACCAGTGAATCTGAGCACATCATCTCAATAATTAAGCAGACTGTGGATGGCACCCAAAGACTGTAGACTGTATAAAGATGTGACATGATGATTCATGATTGGTAACATATGTGCATCACTGGGACCTTTATGTGTCGAGACTACATCATCCAGTCATTACTGCTCATAGTCTGGCTCCAAATGATGTCACCTGTGCAAGATGGCAGCTTTTGTATTTGAATTGGTGGCAAGATAGGGAACTTTAACTACTTATTTATTGGAACAATCACAATACTGCCTATTGCTTATCTGACAATATATTACGATTATATACTATGCAAATAAAATCTTCAGAATAGTCATTTTATTTTGTCCCTGGTAGAAAACCTCAACTTTAGAAAACCTCGGATTTACTGAACTGCATTTGAGTATTTGTGCAGTATTGCACCAACCAGATGCTCAAAGCTTCTTTATCCATTTCTTTCTGGTCTTCAGTATTTAATACTTACTTATCAGAAGCTGCCACTGCAACAATACAGACTTTCATGATTAAAAACTGTTAGCTAATAAGAACTAAAATGAGAAGAACCCCAAGATTCTCCACAGCTGCACTTTCAACAGTTTCCAAGGTTGCTACAAAAACCTGATGGTGCTTTTTGTCTCTGTCCCCTTTGAATGGAACACTGTTCCTATTACATTAAACTTTTTAGAAACTTTAGAAACTAATGCTGCATTAGAAAAGGAATGTGTGTGTTGTTGGTGCATTTTTAAACAAACATAAACATCTTGTGTCTGTGGTTTTAAACCTGTGTTATTGTTGACTGCATAGCACTCACACACAATGCTGCATCTGACAATAACTATGGATCTATAAGACCGAAGCCCTACCGCTACAAGGTCATGTGACTATCTACTGGACGATAATGCCTCATCCTCAGCTGTGTTATGAGTGGCAAGAGATGGTAACGATCATTGTTTGAGCTCATCTACATCCATAGTTACATCACTGTGGCCTTGACCTTGGGTGACTCTTGGCCTTTTCGATCGAGCTGGTGCTAGTGCTAGTTATCTTCAGAGTTGCAAGAAACATAGAAATCCATGAAAGTGTTTCCATGGAAAATGGATGGAAAAATCCCAGTCAATGAGCACCAGCACACAAGAGGCCACAAAATAAATCAAAAGATCAGACTTATAATAATAAGGGTAAGGGAAATAAGTGTTATCACATACTACTGTCATAAATACAAGCGGCTAATTAGAAAAATATTGTGCATCCGGAAAGTTTTCACTGCACTTAACTTTTTCCGCGTTTCGTCATGTTATTCCAAAATGGATATATTGGATTTTTTACATTTTTGAACTGTCTATAATGGGGAACCCATGTGCCATCACTCGTTGATGCAAGGTGAAGTAACGGAATTACTGTGGTGGAGTCGTGGCAGGGAAGTCTACTTAGAATTTTGTGTCTGAAGTCTTGTGCCTTTGCCACAGAGTCACAGCTACCTCGCTCATTTGTTCCCATAATCAGAATGTCTGAGCACCAGACTCACTGATTGTTCTTCGTGTGTATAAATGCAAACTGTGATGGATGACTACACAGGAAATATATTTACGAGTCAGCAAGGTTGAAATTGAGTTTGGCCTTAACTAACACTTTTCTTCTATTGTTATACGAACACAAAACCCACAGTCTGAAAGGAACACTGTCAAGAATAGGAGCTGCTCAAAACCAGGAGCCTTGTCAAGGGAAAGAATTGGTGATAATTTATTTACCCCCCACCCCTCACACCCTGAGTGCATGCACACACACACACACACCACTATTTCATTATTATTATTATTATTACAGTCTGTTGCTTGATCACGTTTTGCAAAACTTTGCACATTGTGTACGCACAAGCAAAGACAACCATCTATGTCAAACTGAAACCCTGCGATCAAAACAACAACAATCCTTTGTCAAAACTTCACTGTGAGCACAAAATGATTCCCACTTGCATCAAATGAAAACACTTCCAGAGCAGCATCAGCACACTAGTCTACTTTATATAAAACACTGCAGTGTCTTTCCTTTTTATTCAGTTCCACAGAAGGCATGTTTATACAACATCCAAAAAAAGAAATGCTCCATTCAAAATCATTACATCACAGTAGTGTATTTTCCAGTACAGTAAATTCCGTTAAAACAAAAGTGAAACAAGCAATACACTACTGTAAACACAGAAAAATGATGAATTGCATTGTTTGCTCTGAATTTATTGAATGATTATTAATTTGGGTGGAGAGATCTCTGCAACTATTTATAACTTAAAATCAACCACAACTTTAATAAATGAGTCTTTGTAGGTCTTTCATTATAAATCAGCATATGTCAGTGTTTTTGTAAACAGTCCAGCTGAGCAGCCTCCTCAGAGTCACCTCCACAGCAGCTGGTGACACCAGGATGATCCTGGCCACCATTCAGCCATGTCCTCTGACAGGTATTATCGAGGATGCTGCATGTTTTACACATTCATCCTTTTTCGTTTATTTTTCAATGATTACTCAGTGATGCGTTCGGACATGAACTCCAGAGACTGTCTGCAACATTTGGTAGAAAACATGATCTCCCTCCTAATTTCCCACCAGTGCTCATCAGAACATTCTCAGTGTTCTAAGAGTCCAGCAGGATCCCAGTCAGACATTTGCATTTTCATATACAGCTCTGCTGGAGAGATGTTAAAGGTTATGGCACACGTCCAGTTTTTGCAGGGACGTGTCACAGGAGGTGTAACCTGAAATGATCACCACTGGTGCACTGGGCTCCCATTACCTTCACTGGCCTCCTGTAGAGAAGAAGACTCCAACTAGTCAACCATGTTACTCGCTCTGATACGAGGTCATGGTAGCTGTTGGGTGTCATAGCTGACAGGCAGAGATTGAGTGAAGCCGATGCAAAATGTTTTCCAAGAAAGTTTCCTGTCAACAAAGAGGTGACTTAGTTGGAGGGGAACGTGCTCGCAGTAACTGAGCAGGCGAGGCTCAGCATCACTACAGGTGGAGACATGCAGTTTAACCGTGCGAGCTACAAGGACAAACGCTCTTGAAGTTGCTACTACTTGATTCCATGCAGCCTCCGAGGCATCAGTGATGTTCAGGTGTGCGGGTGACATTTGTCATGGAAGATAATGGGACATTTTATTTACCGATGATTAGCATCAAACCAATCTGAGGCCTCTGGGATGAACTGAAACAGGAACTGGCCCTTTGACCCAACATCAGCAGCCGACCTCACAGGGGCTCTTGTAGCTGAATGGGAAAACTGCAATGTGAGGATTTCAATGAGATTTTTGAGATGTGAGCGTGACGGGTCTAAGTCTATGCACAAAGTTGAGGTTCAGTGATGAAAAAGTCTAAAAACGTAGACACACAGAGTCAGGCAGTGAGTGAGTGTACCAGCAGGGGGCATGAGTCAATCAGACAAGTCAATGGCAGTGATTTATTGTAGATCTTCAATCAATCCACCCCTCAGTGCTAATGAAGGTCAGCTGATGGGCTGAATACATTTTCTTGATAATTTATTAAGAGTGTGTTATAGGTTGGAGCAGATTAGGGTTATTTTTGTTTTGACCTTGTAGGATGACACTAAGGAAACCCCCTGCCATGTCTGCTTTCTCTCAATGCTATTGTGGTTGTTCTATTTAATTTCCCTTTTCTAAGTGGTTTGTTGTGATCGTGCCCTGGCTTGGTCAAGGACAGACATGAGGACACAGAATGCTGGCTGTTTAGCACAAAATATCACCTTTTTTAATCGTGAAACACAAAGCCTGGAACTCTCACCTGTCACAATGCCTTTAAAAAAAACTGGTTGATCTATAGCACTGAGGTGTGGTACAGATTAATCTATGTATTAAAGGTGGTGACTATCCTTGGGGAAAGACAGACTACTCTAAAAGATTGAGCAGATTTAACAGTTTAAAAAAAATAAAAATAATAATAATTCATTTAATAAACTATTATTTGATAATATCAAGTCCAGAGTTTGAGTTGATCAGAAAAAGATTGTTTAAATAATCCCCCATGATGATGATGCAAAGATCAGGACGTATAAGGTGTAACATTTTTAATTTTAATGTATAGCCCAGTTTAAAATGACTCTGTAGAGTTATAAGCTATACTTCAAATAATGTTTTTCTTAATATCTGTCTGAAATGCTCAGTCATTTGAGCCTTTAACTTTAAATGCAGGCTTGTGTCATTTAACTACATTTTATTGTTTTAATGGAAAACCAGATTTTTCCTACCTTTAGCTTAATGCATGCTTTGTACTTTTCTAGTCTCTGCACCTCTCAGGACAGTTACCACTTAGCCCACTCATACAGAACCCTCTCTTTGAGAAGTGAGTAATGGGAAGTGGGGAGGCTGGGATCAAACCACGGATCCTCTGGTGGGAGGCCGACCTGCCCCTCTCAGCCACAACCACTTGATTTGAGTTGAGTTATTCAGCTTTTTTTGCAGGAGAGGGACATAAAATATGACACACTAATCATGCCGAGGTGCTTGCTAGAATCTGCAGCTCTATATTTCTAATGAACTCAGAAATCTGTCCATTTGTATTTAGAGTGAATTCATCTGTCCCAGTTTAGTTTCATTTCAAGTAGAATTCATTTTTCTTCACAAAATGGAAACCTTTCTTTAATCACCCCACATATATTGGCTTTGCTACTGACATTGGTTTCCTTTCCACCAGAGGCACAAAGTTACCCACAGGAGTTTTCTGTGATGGAGCAGTGTTTGGGCTCCTTGTATTTTTATATTGTGCAGATGAGCGCTATGAGAGTGAAAACGTGTATATGCTTCTTTTGAGCTCACGCCAATCTATCAACAGCAGGTGGCAGAAAAGTGCCGACAAGCATAAATCCATCAAACAAGACAAGTAAGAGGAGGCCATGCAGTAAATTAGGACAAGAGCATTGCCTGCCATGAAAACATTTTCAATATCGCATTTGCTTTAGAGGAAGGAACCTGGGTGGTGCAGCCTCTATTTCATACATGTTAAGGACAAAAATATGTTTTTTAAAATTATTTTATTATTCAAACTGTAATTTTTAGAAAGACCTTGAATGCAGACAGCCCCCTCACACCCATAAATGATAGTTATACTTTCTCATCAGCTTTTTAGTCAGGTCTGACAGGTAAACATGTCCTATAAATAGCTGCATCATCCTCTATTTTTGTTTCTGTGGTGTCCAGAGAAATTAATTTATTCCTTTTTCAGTTCAACTCAGTTTGTGTTGTGTAACATACTATATGTAATCTGTAGGCACTTCACCTAGAAGGCCAAGACTTTAAAATGATATTAATAAACCCAGAGAAACCCAGCAGTTCCCGCAGCATTTTAGCGACTGTGCAGAAAAAACCCATGAAGAAACCTCTAGCAGAACTAGGCTCAATGTGCCATCTGCCTCGACCCGTTGGAGTGAGCAGAGAGGAATGGGGGGGGGGTAAGAGAGATGGGTGGAAAAGAGGGGAATGAAGAGATTGGGGAGAGGAGGAGGTGGAGAAAGAGAGAAGGGCATCTTTTCATATTGTCTAGTAAAACCTAACCCAATGAGCCAGCATTAAAAGCTATTTATCAATTCATGATATCCACACTATCAACCAATGGAAAGCATACAGGGCTGTTTGTCTTAGATTCAGCGAGGCACAGTTATCAGCAGAATCATATTTCTGCCCTTTGAGAATCTAATATCACTTATCTACCGCTGTGATGGAAGCTGCATTCTAACCCCTCTGAGTGAGTACGAAATTCAATAGGAGGTTTCAATTGATTTTTTTTTATTAACCAAGAAAACCAACAGATGTAACATTGCTGCATTTGTAGCAGAAGAGCAGAAGGCAGCTGATCAAACAGGATCAACAGGCTCAGAATCTGAAATCTTACAAATTATCTTTGAATACTGTGCACAACATAGAAGCTCATGCTCCTGTATCTTTCACCCAGAGATAGTCACACAATCAGTGTGACTATCTTTTCTTTTATCAATAAAGATCCTGCCATCCCGGCAGAAAAGGGTTGTGGGTGGGAGGGCACAACATGAACAAAATATAAATGATGAAGTCAAAACACAAGCCAGGCCCTAGTCCTTCCCCTTTATTTATTGTACAAATATATCTGGGAGACAGAGACAGAGCTTGTCTGATGCTGGGGCTCCGCTGACCTGTAGCCACAGCACTCTTGCAAAACAAAATCGTGCCAGAGAAAAAACATCAGATAGGCCATATTTCTTAGTCGTACTGACAGAGGGCCCTACTCGGTCGCCCCTCCCCCAGCCAGCCTGGCGCGCTCTCTGCTCTGCGCTCCCTAATAGTTGGATGAGCAGATATAGGCTAATTGAGTACCTTGCCGTGACTCTGGGAGGTCAGGGGTGAAACAGATTGATAGATAGAACCGATCTCCCTGTATGCACCTTCTGCTGAGCAAACAGTCTGATGGCTCAGATGTGCTGTGCAAGTGTTTCAGCTCTGGAAGGGACAGGCCCTGGGTTCACTGAGCTTATAAATGCTTGTAAATGGTCTGCCACGACTACTGTCATCTACTACCAAAACATATCATGAAATGGGAGAAGTGGAGACTTGAATGGACATGATACAGTATATATAGTCAATTTATATTAATATATACTATTACAGACCGATATTTATATTATATATTGATAATAGGGCATGATGCTACAGAGCTGACCAAAGGAAGCAAACCAATCTTCTACAGACATAACTGAATCACGATCACACCATATTTAACATATGGATAAATATACATTATATTTCACCATTAACTTGAGTTAGTGTTCATTCAGTTTCAGCAACAGCAGCAGCAACACAGATTAGATCCTCCACCAAGATCATGAAGTTCAGTTTCAGATGTGCATGTCAAGGCTGACTGGCACCTTTGCATGTACATTAAATGAGCTCAGATCCATCATACATTATCATTGTGATCATCACTGAGGTACAGTATGTCTCTAAACAGATACACAAACTCTACATATGGCACATTTTTCATTTACATCTGTACTTTATCTTGAGTAGTGCATACAAATGTCACAGACAATTCCTGGATCTGCCCCCTCAGTGTTCATTACAACACGTAATTTTGTCAGGGGTCTGTTAACAATCATGTATAAAATCTTCATTAAAATAATGCATTTTAATTTACTTTATGATATTGTTTCCCCATGTCACCAACAGGGTGCAACATTTTACATATCAATTTAACATGCATCCCTCTCACTTGAATCAGGGCCTTTGTCTAATACTCAACAAGCAAATACTGAACCAGTGCATAGAAAAAAGCTGCCAACAGCTACAATGTATGGATGTGAATGGGTGAATGACAAAGTGTATTTACAGCAAATATCTCTCTTGAGTGGAAGTCAGGGTGCTGTTAATCAACTGTCAGCTCTTCAAACCAATACACACGCACACACACACACACACACATATATATATACACATATATGAAATGCAGGAATGTTCATGTCTGTTACTAAGACGTTAATTGGTAAACTGAATAAGAAGGACAGGCAGTGGTCTAAAAAGTTTTTTCCGAGGGTGACCCTGAGGAGGAGACGAGTGCAGATAGAGAACCCCTCACTGTATGGCTCACACTGAACCTATCTAACGGTCCAGAAAGGAACGCTTATCAAATACAGCAAATGGATGTCAGCTGTGTATCAACATCAGGCTCCTATGTGTTTCCTGTCTTTAAAACTGTATGACGGCCAACAGTGGAGGACCCTCAGCTTTGTGTAGCATTTCCACACAATGACCCTCAGAAGCCCTGACGGATCCTCAGCAGCCACCCACTGTTTCCTGTGTCATCAGCTAACAATAGACAGTCTGACGTCTCATGGTGCTTACCAAGCAAAATGCCCAAACGGAGTCAATTGATATTAATGCCAACATAATTTGCAACACTGTGTGTGCATGTACACGTATATGTCCAGATAAATATAGAAACGCACAGCCAACAATGAACTGCATGCCAGTTTAAAAATAACAACAACTGAACAATTACTCTCATATACTGTATACCAATACACATAACTAATTGTAATATATTAATGAATGGTGCAAATGGTTATTAATTAATTAATTAATTAATTATTATTTTGTATATTGTTGTTTTTATAAGTAGTCGTTATAGTATTGATGTTGCTACCATATTTAAATGCAGCCAATGGTCGTGGCGCAACAGATGTGAAGTCCCTGAGTGGTCTGTAATCTGTTGGGTTTTCACTACTTTGCATCGAAAGTTAAGAGCAACTGTCCACTGTGTGAAAAGCTGCTCTTTTGCAGATGTTTGGCCGTACGGACTTGAACAAACTGAGACGATCGAGCTGGCGCAGGAGGTGTGAGTCGTCATCAGCGCCGCTCTGCTCCCCTGTCCAAGCATTTCCACCGGGGAGGCAGCGAGCGGCCGTCACGTGACCCGGCCTCCACCAATGGCGGCCCGGCAGCCTAACTTTGCTGATAAGGGATGCACGGTAAAGAGCGGGCGGCCAGAAAGAGTTTCACTTCGAGCTGCACTTGTGGCCTCGCTGGTCCTCCAGGCAGTGTGAAGCCAGTCCGTGTGCACCCGGATTTGCGTCCTTCTTGATTGCGCCCTGCTCAGCGGCCGATGTGAGGCTGCAGCTCTTCCTCCATCAGCGTGTATTTATCAGACTGGCTGCTGCTCAGATGTTGGGAGACAAGGCTCACGGTAAGTCTGTCTTCTCTCATCAGTCTCTATGTGTAAATATTGAAATGCAGCGTGAGCTGCCCCAGACCCATCACACACCCACAGCAGCTGTCTCACTGAGAGAAATGACCACTGGGCTGAAAATACAGATATTTATTTGACAAAACCCAGAGTTGTGTTTTCCCCTTTTATTAAAGGACAAAAAAACCAAGACAAAAATAAATAAAAAATCAAGGGTTTAAAATAACACGAGACCAACAATTGTGAAATGATGACATTTCAACAAATTAAGGATTCACAGGAGTAAAATAGGCCTTTATAATAATTATTTGGTTTGTTTTTCAATTTAACGTTAAAATGATAATAATCGACTATATAATCTTATAACAATAATTATGAATTAACAGTCTGATATAACGAGTGGTGTTGATGATTTAGAAATGTTAAATAACGAGCGGATAATATAGAAATAATAATGGTAAAAATAAAAAATAAAAAACAACAACAACAACAATAATAATAACTGGATTTTTAATCCAAACTAAACCGTCATAAATCCTCCGACTGTCCGCGTGTCTCACCGGGCGCGTGACATGTCGGCCTCCACCTCGCATGCAGTTTCCTTCCATCGTGCCCGTCCATCACTGCAGCCGGTTCGGTCTCATCGTGGAGGCTCGACGGCCGCAGACTCACCGGCCGCTCGGGTTCACAGGGCCGCCGCTTCCCTCGGGCCGAGAGCCGCAGCCTGGGAGGACAGAGACTGAGCTCATGTCCCATGGAAAGCATGGCAGAGGTGGGAAATAAGAGTCAGGTTCATGAGGTGAATTCATCCAATTCACAGGTCATATTTCACGAATATCTTTTCTGGTTTATTATTCTTATTGTTGTTGTTGTTATTATTATTATTATTATTATTATGTCATAAATTCACAGAGTAAAATGCAAATAACATCTTAAAATCAAGTCGGTGCATTTCGCTAGTGATTTATACAAGTATATCGCTATTGTTATGATTTGGCATATGACGCTAAATGAATCATAGATTGAGGAAAAAAATAGGATATTTAAATTTCCTATCAAACCATATGATGGATTTCCGATATTCGTAACGAAAGATTCTTTGCACAAATTTGAGTCATATTTTCAAACAGACATAAACACAGATTATTTGTTGATCCGTTCAACTGTTCAATGTAAAAACTGTTTAAATTCAGATATTACAATTTTTTTGAGCTTTCATAAATAATTATATATAATATATTTATTCAAAAATAACCAGAATAGGCTATCGCGTATATTATATATATATACATATGCTTATTATTCATCTCAAAAAGGCGCACCAAATACATTTTAGTAATAATCAGGGTAGTATCAAATACATTCTATATAGGTCTACAAATGTCCAAATGAATTGCTTAGAATGGGGAAAAACAACGGTTCGGCCTTGCGGATTAATATAACAATACTATTTATTTCACGGTGATCAGAACAAAAAAACATAGGCCGACTTCAATACGAATGTTCTTCAGAAATAAAGCGTGTGCGCGTGCCGAGTGTCGGACATCTGAAAAGGGAAATGAAATGATTTTATACTGACACAACTATTGTATAAACACAGGAGAAGACGCTTTTTGTGTTGTGATGTCGTTAATCATAGAGAGAAAATGTGGAACACATTCAACATGCGCTTCCTTTTCTTGGGTGCGCGCGCATGTGTGTGTGTGTGTGTGTGTGTGTGCTTGGGTATGAAGGTGTGACTTTGAAGGTTATGGAATATACATATGATGATGACCTTGAAGAGCTGTGTCCTGTGTGTGGAGACAAAGTGTCTGGATACCACTACGGTCTGCTCACCTGTGAGAGCTGCAAGGTAAACACCCACATTCTATCAAGACACTTTTTTAATTCATGTTTGATTTGCCTTTATATTCTTTTTATTATAGCCTAAGTTCTAATATCCTTTTATTTCGAAGAGGCAAGTTGGGATGATTACAAACGGAAGTCCCATGTGTGGTGCGTGTTTCAGGGCTTCTTTAAGAGGACGGTGCAGAATAACAAGAGGTACACATGTGCGGAAAACCAAGAGTGCAAAATAGACAAGACCCAGAGGAAGAGATGTCCTTTCTGTCGCTTCCAGAAATGCCTCAACGTCGGGATGCGGCTAGAAGGTAAACGTCACTGTGCACAGCCCGAATTCAATGCAAAGCTCCAGTCTGCAGACGGTTTATTTAGAATCGTCAGTTGCTTTTTATTTGGAACAAGAGACACAGAGACGTGGAATTGTTACCATTAATTACTGTATTGTTTATGGTATAATTCCACCAACACCTCTTTACTTTTCAATGAGTGGATTGTCTTTACTGCAGAAAACACCTATGTGTTCGTGGCTCTCTCCTCAGACAGCAATGCAGGAAAGCACCTGCTTCCGTAGCAGAAAAAGGACACATTCTTAACTTACTGATAAAACCCGGAGACTCCCCTGTTTTAAATCAAACGCTCTATTTAGGCTACAAGAAGGAGTGGAGCTGCACAGACTCTGGGGATTCTTCTCAGCCCTAAAAAGGGAAGCAAAAATGACCAACATGTTGTTTACTCTGTGTGAACAGTTGCTGCTAGACTGCAGCTCTCAGTTTGTGAGTGCACAGTCCGAGCACAGTTTGCCAGTGCAGCAGGATTCAGCAGAGCTGCTGTTTTAACAGTAAATCTGTTTTCTCCCTCTTGTCCCTTGTGTGACAGCGGTGCGAGCAGACCGCATGCGTGGGGGGAGGAATAAATTTGGCCCCATGTACAAGAGAGACAGGGCCTTGAAGCAACAGAAGAAGGCTTTGATACGATCCAATGGGTTCAAGCTGGAAACCCCAGCTCCTCCACCAGCCTCGCCGCTGCAGACTGACTACGGCTTCACCGGCACCCTGCACACGCTGCCCACCATTTCCAAAAATCTGCTGCCCTCCACCCCGAGCTCTATCACCCAGACAGACTACGAGGCCAACCTCTACGGACCGCCATCCTTGGGCATGGCCATGCAGTCTCACATGCCAATCGCTAGCCAGTACCAGTACACAGCCTTCCCTGGCAGGGCGATTAAAGCTGAGTGTCCTGACTACACCAGCTCACCCGAGTCTCTGACAGGATACCCCTACCCAGACATGTACCCCTCGGCCTCGCCACAGCCGCCCAGCCTGCCACCACTGGTGCTGGAGCTGCTGCGCTGCGATCCCGATGAACTGGTGGTGCAGAATAAGATTGTCGCTCATCTGCAGCAGGAGCAGAGCGGCCGGGGCCGGCTGGACAAGCCCAGCACCTTCAGTCTAATGTGCCGCATGGCAGACCAGACTCTGTTCTCCATAGTGGAGTGGGCTCGAAGCTGCATCTTCTTTAAGGAGCTGAGGGTGAGTACTGAGCTCTTTGCCCCATCCTCATGTTCACGTGTCCCCTCTGCAAGGTTCAAAGGTCACACACATTTAATTTTATGTTCAACTGCAGCCTTTACAAATCAGCCTCGATTTATTTCCGTTTCATTATACTCGGTCATATTCTATAAAATCCTTCGATTTGTGTATTATATCATACAAACAAACATCTCGGAATTCTGATTTACTTATCTGTCATCTATGCTGTTTCACAAAAAGATAGAACGTATTACAAATTACATAAATGAAAAGTTCCATTAAAAACATATATTTTAAGTCTTTTTATTTGTACCTTTTCAATTTGTTCCACCAATGCTTCTGAGCTCAGTTGCAAAATTCACATTTCAAAAAATGAGAAATCCAGAAATCAGCTCCCAACCAGTGAATGCCACATTATATACTTACAATTTTGAATTCCAAAGACAGAACGCTGCTTTGAAACAGACACAGAGGACAGAGCCTGCGCAGTGGCCCGCTTATTATAAACGTTGTTATTACTATGGAGGATTGTAGCAACATAGTGATGATTGCTTTCCCAGTGTACATACACACATTTAAGTAGTTAATTCAAGTCATTTTATTCAGTCACAGTACATGTCTTTCTTTGTGCAGTTTTCTATTGATGCAAAAAAAAAAAAAAAAGGAATACATAACAAAAAGAACTTGCTTTACAATCGACAGGCCTGTTACAGCCTAACTTGGATTTTCAGTATGAAAAACCCTTCAAAAATGCTCTGCCTGAAATCCACGTTCGGCAACAGGGGATTTTTATGTTATAGAAGTAAACTCCTCTCCTCTCCTCTTTGCAAGAGGAGATCACAGCATAGAATGTTTAAGTCATGTCTAAAACATGTAAAACATTCCCACACCTGAGCTGCAGCACGTTAATGGCTGCACTGGGGGACTTTGCTCAGCATAGTTTCATGAAATTGCTCTCAATGATTGCTTCTACACTGTATGTGCTGCATCTAGATTTTTTTTCTGGAGTGTTCCATATTAACTCAAACACAAACAATGGGGTTGACTAAATAATGTTCTCCTGGATTTCCATTATACTTTATTTCTTTAACTGTACCTTGATGTGATCGGTCACATTTTTATGGCGTTTTTTTGTCACGTCATATATTTAGATAATCAAAGTCTCACACATACACAGGATCTGGGAGTGTCATGCTGCTGATCTATAATGTGTCTATAGCATCCGAGGTTGGGTTGTGTCTGCTTGACATTGAAACAGGCCTGGCTGTAAATGGAGATTGTACAGTCATCGGAACCATATTTTGCCACAGGTCCATAAACATAGGAGTTAGCTGTTGTACTGGAAATAGCCTCAGCAGAGCAGGGCCAGGCACAACTGGAGGAACAGAGCTGGGTCTTTGTCTGGTTTCTCTCTGTTAATATTGCTTGCTTGCACCGGGAGCAGATGAACGCATGGCTTGTTGATAATGGGTTCTTTAGTGGCGGCTGCTAAGAAATATCATTTAACCCAAACTGCAAGATCCCAGGTCCTGGTTAAATGGCAGGACATTATTTCATCAATAACCAATAAATAGCATAGTCAGTCATATGACACTACTGACACATCTAAGTACACATCCTTAAACATACACATTGCTGTTAGCAAAATAAAATGAGGTGCCACGTATTACTGGATATCTCGTGACTCATACATCCTGCTGGCCACGCCTCTCTTGTCTGAGCTTCCTGCTGGTTTGGCTGGCAAGTTTTTCAACCCAAGTTCTGCTCTCAAAATGAGACGTGAGAACAGATGAAGTCGGTCGGTGCTACCACCCGATGTCCTCCACATCTGACGCTGAGGGACGGGCTTGGGGTGCTACCAGAATCGACCTTTGGGCATTATTTATGATGAAGTTGATTGGCCAAATTTACTAGGCGTACCTTACCCAGCAACAGTCCCTTACTGGCTGCTCATTTCTGCTTTAGGGGCGACTTTTCCAGCACCCTTGAACCATCGACTGTGTGCCCCGCACACTTCCGTTTATGTGTTATACAGAACACCTTGTTGTGAAATTTAAAAACATAGATACTTTAATAATTTATCATAGTTAACATACAATTTTTTATATCCAAAAATAAAACCAACATCATGCTAAATGGCTGCTTTACTGATGATGGCAACATCATGAGATCATTTAAAATTCGGTGTATAGAAACACAGGTGGATATTTCAGATTCTGGACATATCAGTAAAGATGCATATGAAAATAACTTAATGGTTAAAGACATCAGGATGGATTTGATTCTGAAACAAAGACCACTTTGTGTTGGTGGTGTTACTTCAACAATGTTTCTTTCCATGACTGATAAAGGAGAGGAGCATCACGGTGGATTTGATGGAAGACAATGTCATATTAGAATTGAGCCCTCCGTGAAATCTGCAGATTCAGTTGAACCTCTCAATTTGTGTTCAAATCCTATTCAGCACTACTGATGAACATTTTCTGTCAGACTTTCACATTTGTGTTGCACACTTGCTCACATAATCATTTATGTCTTCTGCTCTGGTGCCTTTCGTCGCACTATATTTGCAGCATTCAATCTGAGTCTCATTCCTTCAACACATGCATATGGGAATTAGGATAATCACTGACCCCCCTGCACATATAAAGATCGTTGATAAACAGTATTTCCTTTGTGGTTGTTGAGGTCTTTTTCCTGTTCCCTTTGAAACAGTTGAATTCAAGTAGTTACAAACGTTTCCTTTATTAAATTAAGGCCATCATGCTTTGCTTCCTCCTGGTGAAGTTGTACTCCAGCTGCTGTGACTGGACAGCTTCAGTGAAGTCACTCTGAACCTCTTAACCTTTCAAACGTTTTCCCATCTTGCTTTGTGTTTGTATTCTCAGGCAGCATGCAATTTGACCAAGAAATAGTTAATCCTCTCTCTGTCTCTGGACTCCCTGTAAATACTGCAAACAGCTGAGTCAGTTTGGATGGACTAATAATGGCCCTGTGCATTGTGAATTAAATGATGCAAATAGTTAAACAGGGGGGAGCGCTTGTTTAAGATGGATTAGCTGGAGAGAAGGAAGTTAAATATAAATATCTATAAATCAGTTACTGTGGATACTGTGGTCAAAAAGGTTGTGCTTTATCAGCAACACCTGCATATTGGTTATTTTTTAATTATTGAATAGAAAACAGAGGAGGGCAAGCAACAAAATGTGAAAAAAGTTCACACATGCATGTGACAACCAGTATTCTACCGCCCCCCCCCCAGTAAAAATACGTTTCATCCGATTTTACCTGTTAAATTCCTCTGATGTGTTTCTGTTGACATTCTGCGATCAGTGGACGGCCAGCATGGACAGTGAGACTGAAGCTGAGCATATTTCTGCCCAGAGCTGATTCCCTGGGCTGGACTTTTGCATTCCATGTAGGTGATAACGGGGGAATGTCAGCTCTGTGCTGCAGCTCTGTGCTGCACTCATCTACATTGTTGCTGAGGACGTGCACATACTGATCATCACGAATGTGCTGCTCCTGTCAGTGTGCTGACAGCAACATGTCCAGGAATATTTGAGTTGTGCTTCGAAAAAAATGAATATCATGTAATTCACTCTGAGCTACACATTTATATTCGTGATATACACAATTTGAACGAGCCAGTTTTAGGTGAACACTTTTAAATGCACTGCATAATTGTATTATCAAATCTCCATATATTCCCTGTGCGTCTCTGTGTTGAATTACATTACAAACACCAGTGAGGGATATTCTAGAGTCCCTCTTTATGGCTATCAAAATTCTTTTCGATTTCATCCTTTTTCTGTATCATTCTCTCTCGTGTGCGTGTGTACAGGTTGTATGTACAGTCTGTTTACAAAGTATGTCGAAATGCAGCTTTCTCATTGCTGCTGTCGAGCCCTGACTGAACATTGTTCTGCATCCACTCTGACAACACACAAGCCGCTGTCACACCACTGCACAACGCATTCAACGACACGTGCAGCCTTGCAACGCCTAATTCAGCAAAATATAATCACTGGGCAGAATTCAGGAGCGCGCGCCTGACGCTGCCATGCCTCTCGCAGCAGGCTGCATTGATATTGCTCCTCCTGGTCTGCCTCGGCTGATAGAGTGATGCCAGTATATGTGCCAGAGCTGGCATTGCCCATCACCGACTGCCTGACTGCTGATTTGAAAAGGCTCTAACACCATTAGCCTCTTCTGCTCAAGATCACTTGTACTTAGCAGCAGGGAGATGGTGGATTTGAACTGTCAGCAACCGCCTACAAAGGAACCATAATGTGAACAACTGCAGTTCATCTCTATGTCATATTTACCCACTTTAAGCAGAGCTCCAAGCACAGTGAGCTGGTCCAGTAGGGCCAAGTGCAGGGCATATGTAGGCAGCGAAATCCAAGGGATTCTTTCTACATGAGAATAAACCAGCTGTATTTGTAATGTTGAACATATCACGGACAAAGCTGCTTTTGTTTTCTGATGCAAAGTTGAAAAAGAATCTGAAATGGCATTGAAAAGATGTAGGAACTGCCAGGTTACAAATGCACTCGTCACTTTAGCAGCTAGTGTATGTATAAGTGAAAAATCTATCAATTTAAATGGCTAAAGGTCTGTTTTTACGCAGCACTCTAGAGAAGGCTACATTCATTCACCCATGCGCTCCACACGTCCATAAGGTTTCCGTTTTATTCTACGAGGGGAAATTCATGCTCCAGTACCAACACAGGGATCTTGTAATGTTGTATTGATAATATTATAACAAATAAAAATCCATAGGGGTTGATGGTGTTTGAAGGGTGAGATGTGCTCTAATAGTCATATTTGTTCACTTATCTGGGAAAAAACATTACATTTTCAAACAGGGCGCTCGTGACAAACGCTCTCATGCCCCCTCTGCATTGTGGTCCAAACATAACCCACACACGCAGCTGATGATGCGTGGTTTCTATTGTGATCCTGGAGGTTAGTGCTTCAGCGTGTCTCTCTCAGGTATTACAGCTGTATATCAGTGTAACCCAGTTCTGTACTTGGGGAAGGCAGTAACACTGCAAATAAAATAAAGCCCCTCTCCCCTGATTTTTTTGGCTGCAGCTCAGAGTCCAGCTCCTCCTGAAGAGGAAGTGCAGCAGGTCGCTGAGACCGCTCGCTTCCTTAACCCCTTCCTTCATCATTGTACAGCCAGGACCCCACCACTGCAGCAGTTGAGCTCGTGGCCAACAAGATTGGACCCTCCCCTCATGTGCTGATATATAGTTTAATTCACATAGACAGTAATTCTTTCAGCTTTGTGTCAGACGAATGTGCGTTTGGGCCTATTAGCAGCTGCGGCTGGAAAATTACTGGTGACTGTGTCCTTCACTGTGGAGACAATATTGCACGTCCATCCCCCAGAGCGGAGCAGATGGAGGGTTAGGGAGAGGTGAACAGGTCTCAGACGATGCTCATAAATATACAACGCAGGTCACAGTCACAGAAGAAACACACATAACCTGACGTACACATACCACCAAGCATCATTTTGTTTCTCATCCCTTCTGCTTCTGTCACATGATTTAGTGAGATTTGGCAGCAGCAAAGCATCCTCACTTCTGCTTTTTGTGTCAGTTGGGTGTGGTGGGGTGAGGTGTGGTGTGCTTTCACAATAAAAGCATTAATAAGAAATAAATGGTGTATGCCCACTGAAACACTAGGGCTTATAAATTGAAAAGGATGCAGATCTTGTTAAGTTTGTATTAACAGCATCACGCAGGTACAAGATCTCTTATTAAACCACAACGAATTGGACTTGTGAAACATTTTTTTTTTTCATGGACCCCTTGCAATTCCATCACGGACCCCCGGTTGGGAATCACTGCACTAAAGCACAACATGTTTACAATATATTTGAAGGAAGGTTATTGATTTTCTCTGTCCAAGGTGAGTGTAGGAGCTGTGAGAGACGCTAAAAGATGAATAATCCCAACTATTTATATGGCTGAAAGTATATCGATCCGTGTTACTTCAACAAAGAGAAGGGAAAGGAAAAGGCGTAAGATTTTTAAGAACATAAATTAACCTCAGATGGTAAGACCTGCCATATGAAGGAGATGTCTCTGTTCATCTGCCTCGTCTCTCTGTCTGTCTGTTCATCTGAAGGTGGGAGATCAAATGAAGCTGCTCCATAACAGCTGGTCGGAACTGTTGGTCCTGGATCACATTTTCAGACAAGTGCAACATGGAAAAGAAGACAGCATCCTGCTGGTGACCGGCCAGGAGGTAACTACTCCCACTGACAACTTCCCCTCAGCACAATGCACAGACTGCTTCATTCACTCACACCTCAGCTGAATCAAAAGGAGGGCTTGTTTCCAAATCCTCTGCCTGCAGCCCCAGTGTGTCTTTGTTCGAACAAAGGGAGGCAGGTTTTGCCGGATTCATATTTTCATACATCAACAGTCTTCACCTCTTCTGCAGCAGACTGTAGACACATCTCTTCCAACCACACCGTGGTGAAGAAGTTCAGGTCTAAAAACCCTCAAAAACTAACAAATGAAATAGCTATAAAATATAAAATAAATGTACCTAATCTTGCTGTGTGATAGGGTTAGTTGACTTAGTCTATGCACTTTACATTTTGCTTGGTTGTAAACATCATGGAGGTGTGTAATGCAACAAATGAAAGCAGGTGTTCAGTGAGAAAACTGTTCATTGACCACGCGATGAAACGCCAGTAATCAAATTATCGGTGGTGAGCTTCTAAAGAGCCCATGGAATGGGTTGGAAACCATTTTTCCTGGAGCAGCATTTAATAATGTGATGTTTAGGGTCATTTAAAATTATTTAATGTGAAGGGTTTCTCCAAGGAGATTTTGCGGATGACCTAATTGAAACATTTAGAAAATGATACGTACAAGTCAGCTCCCAAGACGTTTGTGCTAATAGAATTAATTGGTGTGTATGTGACAGTATGTGACACTGAAGCACACGATCTCCTGACTTTAATGTATCCTATGGCAGACTCATCAAATCACTGCACAGCACACACTTCTGACTTTCCAAACAGTGAAATGAATGAACTGGTCTGACATCAGAGCACAGAGTATCCACAGGCCTAACGCTGGCGTGCAGTCATGACTCTGTGACTGCTTTGCAGGTGGAGCTGTCGTCCATCTTGTCCGAGGCTGAGGTCACTCTGTCCAGTTTGGTGCAGAGAGGTCAGGAGCTGGCGGCGAGGTTGCGGGTGCTGCAGGTCGACCGCAGAGAGATCGCCTGCCTGAAATTCCTCCTCCTGTTCAACCCCAGTGAGTCACAGTCTCCTGTTTGTAATCACTGAAGTGCAATGAAGAGGGACGCTGTCCTCCTGTCCGCCTCATTATAAGGTGATATCGGTTTTGTCAGGTTTGAAACATTCAAATCGGCTAAATATTTTTTGAGACTGGTTTATCCTTGACTGAAAACAAAGTGTCTTATGGAAGGCCTGAGTGTATACACGTGGAACCTGTAGATTGTGTACTTGCAGAAAAAGAGTGAGTTTTGATGCAAAAATCCATCATGTTTGTGGCGCTGAAATATTGTTGCCATCGTTTGGCACCATTTGATAGCAACAGTGACATCTGAATGAAAAACTGTCACCATTGCAGCTTATCTGCAGTACCTATTTATCTATAAGGTTACAAGTATTTTCCAAACTGGCCTTTCTCTCCACAATAAATCACTTAATTAAATTTCTAGGGTTGACAAAAGCCAATATTAACAAAGACATCCTCCTCCATTGTCCACTAAGGGCATTCAAAAGAAGCGTAATGGATGGCTCTATCATTCGATGGTCGGACCAACATTCATGTAGCGGCTTGTGCAGATGGAGAGAGCATAGATGTGGCTTGCCTAGATTCCCAGAAGTGTTTGCTGTTTAGCGCTGGCAGAGCGCGGAACAAAGAGCTTTTGAATGGAGAGAGCACTTGTCATAGGCAGAAAATATTTGCTGTCTTTGCCGGCAGCTTCTTTGCTCGCGCTCTCGCTCTCGCTCTTCCTCATCTTCAGAGTCAGGTTTGTTGGGGGTAATTTAATTGCCCTTAAGCAGTTTGAAAAGAAGATTCAGAACATTGATTCAAAACATTTAATTACTGTCTGAAAGGACTCTCCAGGATGGGCTCAGCTGATGCTGAATGCCAGTCCATCCAAGGGCTTGGCTATTGTCTCATGCGTACACAGACACGCTCACACAGCCACCCACACTGGAGCTACACACCATGCTACGCAAACTTAAAGTATAGATACAACATATGTATATATACACACACACACACACACACACACACACACACATATATATATATATATATATATAAAACACAAAGTATGTGTAATGCTAACGCACAGGAACAGATTAATTGAATTTCTCTGAATCCAAATGGCAATCTCAAAATTGGCATTGAAATGATGAAGTATAGAGATTTATAAAACAAACAAGGGTAAGCCTGGAGTTGACACATTTTTTTTCAAATTAGAGTAACTCATCCAAAGGTGACTGACAAGATACTGAACCCCAAATATCCCCTGATGACTGTGTCAGCACAGATAGAAACACAGTGGCATTATTAGTAAAGGCTTGAATTTTCAGTTTATTTTTGGAAAGACTCTCATTCCTTATATGTATCGAATTCTCTAAACCTGAAATAAAATGGGAATTGTCATTCAAATGCACAAAGCATGCATAACAATAATTTACTTAAAAAATAATCGGTGTATATTCCATTCATAATGGTTATGCTTTATTTACTATCAGGGCTTTTATGATTGCCTGAAGATATCGATTACACATATTAAAGATATTTTCTATGTGTGTGTGTGTGTGTAGATGTGAAGCTGCTGGAGAACCAGGCATTTGTGGAGGGCGTCCAGGAGCAGGTGAACGCCGCTCTGCTGGAGTACACTCTGTCCACCTACCCTCAGTTCCAGGAGAAGTTCAGCCAGCTGGTGATGCGGCAGCCGGAGCTGCGCTCCCTCAGCACGCAGGCCGAGGACTACCTGTGCTACATGCACCTGAGCGGAGAGGTGCCCTGCAACAACCTGCTCATTGAGATGCTGCATGCCAAACGAGCGTGAGTGAGGGGGCGTGCACAGAAGGCTCCGCCGTCATGTGTTGTCTGGGTGTGGAAGGATGCGTGTGAGTGAGCTGAAAAAAAACAAAAAAATCAAAAGAAGATACACAGGTTCACACTGGGTCATGTGAGTGAGGGATTTTGTTGGAGCGGAGGAGAGTTGCAGGGGAAAAGGGTCTTTTGAGTTTGGAATTCTGCATTTCCATCTGTTCTCAATGCAGTTTGGCTATTTTAAATGTTAATGTTTTTATATCCTTGAGTGCTTCATTAACGTGACCTTTGTAAACTGGATTTGCTTCCGTTTTCAAACACCTCAAAATAATCTGCCTGCGGTGTTACATTCAATTCTCGTTGACAAAATGTGGAGCATTCCAGTGTCGCCAACATGGCTCCCTATGTCCCACAGCGGCCCAGCAAACATTTAAATTCGGAGGAAGAGCGGAGCAGGGTCTGTCCACAGCTGCTCCCTGGATCACATAGTGAAGAATGACACCAGGCTCCAGTGCTGCACATTGTTATTGTGTGATTGGCTGCTCACCAAACAAGATGGGACTGTATGGATGGAAGCATCTGATGGGTGCTGGCTGAGCTAACGTGCACTTTGAAAGGCAGATGTTGTAGCCTTTTTTCAGCATCATCTGATCACAGGGAACTTTTGATCAGATGCAGCTGTATTAATTAAGATCAGCAATGTTGTTCCCAGATGATTATTATTTAGATGCAGACTGACTTTAGGGTAGTTGGAAACACTGTGGTCTTCTCAGACGAGATTTGAACTGCTCTTATCGTTGCACCTGTTCTTTAAGTCACCAACCTGACAAAAAAATAAAAAAAAACACATGGTATTCAGTATAGTTTTACTACTATATCTATTTAGATATTAAAACATTGGTGTATCCAAGACGTACACGTTAAGAAAGACACACCATCCATCACATAGAGAGGGCAAGGGACACAGGAAAGCTAAATAGAGGAAGTGTACACAGACAGTGCTTCATTGGGGGGAAATAAAAGATAGAGAGAAAAGGCCTATCAGTGTGCTGATGGCGAGAGAGAGATGAATGACAGCATTTTTTATAAAACAGCAAAAGGAAGCATCTGTGAGTGTTTGCCCTTCAGCACAGACAATGCAGGGAGGGAAATGATGCAGCAGGCAACTCTCGGTTTAAGCTTCTTTTGAAAATGTCATTGATTTAGTCCCCATGTCAAGAACCACGTCCTCACATAACCCGGTGGTGTTTGTATCACTTTGACAGCGATGGATTTGGAAACATTTGCCTCACAGTCGACGTGATCCTTGGTGCTGCCATAGCGACAGTTCTTAGAGCACGCACTGATGGAGATCAGCTTTTCTCAACGTGCACTTAATGTCACTGATGTACTTATGTTTGCAACTCTTCCCTGCCCCGTGTTTCACCGTCAGCCAGTTCCACCATCAAACGTGTCACGAACAGATTTGAACAAGCTCAGTCCCTCCCTGAAACAGCTGGGCACTGTCAGATCAAGCGTTAATTGTTGGGCACTGTTTGTAATTTCACGTGTAAATGCTGACAGCCGTGTTAGCAGTGACAGTCATGCTGGTTTAGGGGCGACCTGACACATATCACATCTCTGTCATCCTCTTGATTTTGTCATTATTAAACCCAAGCCCTGTCCCTGCAGCTGCGCTGCGAGAGGCCTGAACAGAACCAGAGGGCATTAACCACGTTGGGTGGCCGAAAAGCAAATATTGTAGGAAAATAAATAAAATATTCTGACCGTGTACTTCTCTGATATATTTAATATGAATATTTTATTTAAAAGATTGCTCCTTCTCATGTTGAGTCATCCCATATCTGGTGGTATTTCATTCCAAATGTAGGTGCTGTTGCAATATAAACTTAAAAACCACTTGTTCAGTGAATCTGTGTCACTTCTGTTAGAAAGAGTTGCTCAGTTTAACAGGCGCAACGACGCCATTATTACTTCATGTGGAAGTAGCCTTTGCCAGGAACAGAACATTAAAAAGTGCCAGTTTCTCACATTTCTTAGTTTTGCTAACACTGACCCAATCACCGTATTTTATTTTTCATGCATGCAGCCCAGCGCTTTGAATCCTCCCAGAGATGAAGGATGAACACTGTGATCCAGTTGTGTACAGGTCATCAACAGAATATCCTACGGGCCACTGGTCAGTGTATGTGTAGCAGCCAGTGTTCATCTGTGGCACTTGCTGTGTGTTTTGTCCCCATGTTTGAAAGCATGTCTGCCCGTGATGACGACAGTGGCCCCTGTCAGTGTAACCAGCACCTGAGAAACAAAGACACCGTTCACCCAGTGTTTGTAAGATTGTGCAGCTAAACTTTCTCACTGTGGACATTTGAAAACATTCCGTGCTCATCCATCGCTGTGGCACAAGGTGTCGTAGACAATCACTCCACCTGCCTTAACTTAATGTCTAAGATACACACACACACACACACACACACACACACACACACCAGGGTTTTCCAGTTGAGAGAGCTGTGTAATCACTCTGTACAGTATATTATTTATGTTGTGAAGTGAATATCTACTGCAAAGTGAAGATACATTTCAACACAAGAAGTTCTCCACTTTATGTCGAGGTCAAAATGCTACTGTGGTCGAACTGATTTCCTTGATATTGCCTTTGTTTTTGCTCACTTTGTGTGAGTTCACAGTCCCATTTTAACTGAAGTGAAGAGAAAGTGACCGAAACAGTTTGTTTTCTTTAAATATATTTTATTGTAATAGCATCATAACAATAAAACTCAATGAAGAAAAGCTCCGTGCGTGTCGGCCATCACTGGATGACAGTCATCATTTTGTAAAATGGTACAGAACTACTACTATACTGCCTATACATGACCATACTGATTTCAGTCATCAGTGCTCAGAAGACCCCTCAGTCAGCTGCCTTTGCTTTTCACAACTGAAGCAAACAAAGGCACCGCTCGCAGCATCTGCATCCAGTCCCACGAGGTCAGTCCCAGTACTACAAACAAACATCACTGGATGTGAGAGTACCTCTCAACAACCCCCTGTCCATGTTTTTATCATTATACAGATGAGCGACGCAGGAAAAGGTAAGGTACATTCCTAAACTGGACAGAATGAGACTACTATGGGGATGTTGTTTAGCCTCGTCTAACTTAAAAAAAAAAAAAAAAAAAACATTGCCATGTTGTTTTGTTTTTCATTTACATATACTGTACTTCAGCAGCTACACTACAACTCCTGGCAGCACAGGTTAGGTCCAGCTGAGGCACACACACACACACACACAGTCAGTGATCGCTGAGAGCAAGATGGCTGCTGCTTTTCACAACATGGAATAATTCTGGGATGTTCACGCAAACATCCGTGTCCAGCTCTCACCTGTTGAGGTGTGAGGATACAATCTATTACTATCTATCTCTCTACTATTTACAGGATAGAAGAAACAATGAAAACACGCTTTGCAGGACTAAACTACAGGAGAATATTTTGGGCAACAGGTCTGAAGCCGACACATAGAATGAGGCCCAGTGTTAACAGAGGTTGATGAGGTACATGTAAATGGACCACAGTCATATTCTAAATCACATTTAATGAATAATAGTGAAATAATACACTATGTAGTCAGGCAGATTAGTGGATTAGTTTTATTTAGTGTTCCGGTTGCTGTGCCTCCAGCACAGCATGAAGTCCATAACATGATAATGAAGAACTACTGTCTACAGTTTTAATGACTATATTATTTCTACTGTACAGCACTGTTGACAATGACTGTGGAGAATACAATAAAAACTGGCTTTGGATTTGGATGAACTGTATTTTCAATTTTGCTGCATCACTTTCCTCAGTGATTTGATTTTTTTTACAAAACAGTGACAGACGAATAAGTGGCCGGATGAGAATATTGATCTGACCACTGAGTGAGTGAGTGAGTCGGACCTCTGCTTCCATCTCCTCATCAGCTGCTGTCTGTGGACATGTGCTCCTCCACTGTGTCCTCCTTATAGAGAGTATGAGGGTCCGCTCCATTTGCAGTTCAACAGCCTGCAGTGAAATAAAGTGAAAGGCATTAGCTTCGACTTGGGCCTTAATCTGATGTGCAATATTTTTGCATTGTGGGAGCGTGAGTGTGTTCGTGCACAGAGAAGAAAACAAGCGGGGAGGGAAATGAAAGGCAGAGTGAGAGAGAGCAGGTGTTGGAGTGGTTAATGGCTGATAGCATGAATAGCTGGCACTGTCTGTCCCTGATTAAGGGAATGAACTTCGCCTTTGTCTCGACAGTCAACAATGATCAGCCGGCAGCACTCTAAACACCATCCACAGGCGTTCCTCGCAGACGGCGAAACATTTAATGAATCTGTTGCGAACTTCCCTCTCACTAACGCCAGGCAATTTAGAGCCAATGACAGTGACTTAACCCTATGGAAGCATGGGGACCATCTGTTGTGCAACCTGCCCATTCAAATCAACAAAAGGCACGGGGGCAGATTTTCACACAGGCCTAATGTTGCTCTCTGTGCAGGTAAATTCAAGAAAATAACGTTGCCTTTGCTCTCTCTCCCCGGGACAGGTCATTGGATCATTTAGCCCTGGCTGTGCTCGAACACCCCCTGTGCACGAGGGTTTTAGGAAGCTCCCATTGTTCAAACTGAAGCCATCAATAGATGTTTTCTGCAAACCTTTGAAACCTTCAAGAATGATTTCCATACAAAAAAAAAAAAAAAATACAAAAACACTATTTTTCTCCTGTGATAATAAAAATGCAAGATGATCAAAAACAGACCATCATTACACGTCGTAACAGCATCTGAGAAAACATGACAACCTTAGCATAAACTCAGAAATATCAGACAGTTCCGTTCTATGTTCAGGTGGTGGCTGGGCTGTGAATACGACCCTCCTCAGAGTACTCTTTCAGGGAATGTATTTTGTTTTGCTTTTTTATTGAGCAACCATCACAAATATATTGTACAGCACAATACAAAAGCAGTCGAAATATCAGGCTGCTGCATTTGCTGTTACTGTAACTGCCCTGCTGGGATCAATGCAGATTTCCTGATTCCACATAAAGAGAACATATTAATAATATATAGTAGTAAGAGACGTTGTACCTGATGGTTTGAATGCAGTCAGCTGCACCACCTGTTAGAGTAAAAAAGACATATTGAACTTTCAGTGGGGTTCATAGATAGACTGATAGATATTCATCCCAAACTGGGAAATAGTGGTGTAGCAGCCGTGGTTCATTCACTATGATACAAAAAGACCAGAGGTGTACCCACCTGGGTTCCTGATGCTGGTTTTAGAGAGAAGCTCACAAAGCGGTCAGTTCTGAAACTCTCTGAAAGACAAAAGCAACAAACACATTTTTATTTAGAGTTCTTACATTTGTCTTCCACAGTCTGTAGGTTAGGGACGGCCGCACCATGTTAATATAGTGTACAGTGCATGATTTAGTTATTACATATTTCTTATGCCTATCCTTCTCTTTATCATCAATTAATATCATATAATCGTCAGTCCTGTGTTTACTGGACAGATTTCTGCTCATGGGACAAACCAAGAGAGGATCATCGCCTGCCCCACCTGCAGCAGCATCCATTTATTTCAGTCACAGGGAAGAGTGAAAGTGCAAGAGTGTTTGTAACTGTCCATCCAAATTTTTCTAAATACTAATGATGACCCAAAGAATCAGTTCTCTGCACACCTATCTCTGTGTGTGTGTGTGAGATAGAGAGTCACTCAAGGAGAGGTTGAAGTAACAGCAACATAGCCTGTTTGTGGTTTGGGCTACATTTTTTTCCATGTGGGCACTTTCCCATATAGATAGTGAATTTAACATGAAGTTAAATGCTCCTGTTTTGCTTTTTTGTCCAATGTCACAAACAGAGACACAAAGAATGATGAATGAGTGGTCAGCAGGGCGGCCCCACTCTGCCCCCTCTGCATGCTGAGCCTCATTGAAAAAACTGCTGCCCATAGCTCGTCATTGCCATTCTGCTGCACAATGAAGTGAATCAAAGAGACTTAAAGCGAATGAGAGTAAAAGTACTTTAAACTCAGAGTAGAAAACTGCTGCAGTCAACATGACTGTGCTGTGGAGCACACGGAGAGCATTGGAGGCCACTCACAAAATATAAATAAACTGTGTTCACCTTCAAACTTCCATTTGCAAACAAACTCCCAGAGAGGAGGTGAAGACACCACTTATGTGAGAATAATTCGGTCCAATTGCTGTAAAGATGAATACTGCAGTGACACCGGTGTGTAGTGATGCATGATGGACGGGCACTGATAGAGGAGTTTATTGATAGAAGGATTGGTAGGAGTGATGTTATCACTCAGTGAACTGTCTTTTAGGAATGACATCACTGCTGTGGCCACCAAACAATGCTCCTCCATATCTGGTGTCAGCACTCATGACATAATACATAAATGAGAGTTCTATCATTGTTTAAAGAATTAAAGACAATGTCCAGAAAAGATGAATGGAGTAATAAAAACAATTATAATTATAGAGGTATTGCCAGTGATGTGTGCGGACATTGTGTATCCAAGGAGGTGATCCACGGTCAGCTGCCACCATGATCCAAAGTCCATCATCACCATCAGCGATTTGTCTGGTTTGTGTCAGTGGCTTCTTTTCACCATAGATGTCTTCAGTGCATTGTAATGGGCCAGCTGTCACAATCTTTGTGCACAGTTACCATGGTTACAGGTGTCTGTCTGCTCTGCTGTAGTAGCTCCTGACGAACATTAGAAATCCAGTTACCTCTTCCCAACTATTGCTGAGCAGCACCACTCGCTACATGTAAGCACAATCAGCCCAGGGCGAGTTGGGAGTGAGGATTTTCGAGGTTCTGTAGGCGATCATTTCAGAAAAGATAAGTCTTCAATCAATCATTAGTCTTCCTCAACATTCGATATTTCTAAGATAAACAGCTTCCCCTCTGTTGATGGTTGATTTGGAATCATTTGGTTAGGGTTTTTCTTGTTGTGTAAGATGACTTCACACAATACTAGCAAAAAAAAATTATATTAATATTAGTGCAGCATGGCGGTGCAGTGGTTAGTGGCTGCCTCACAGTAAGAAGGAGGGCCTTTCTGTGTGGAGTCTACATGTTCTCTTGTGTGGGCTTCCTCCTGGTTCACTGGTCAATCTAAATGTAGGTGTGAGGTGTGAATGGTTGTGTGTCTCTGCGTGTCAGGCCTGTGAGGAACTGGAGTCTTGTCCAGGGTGGAACCCGCCTCTCGCCCAGTGACAGCTGGGATTGGCTCCAGTAATGTACAAGCGGTTGAAGATGAATGAATGTGAATATTAACAAATTATTTGAATGATCAAAGCTTAGCAGCAGAGTAGACAAGATGTGATCTTTGGTTTGGCTGGTAAAATTATTTCAGTTAGCATAAGGCTGTTTAACATAAAAAAAACCTCCCTGTGACTCCCCACAGTGCGAGCCATGCAGCAGTATACAGCGGAAGGCAAATGCCCCTGCTCACTGAAATTAGGGATAAAGGGTCCAGGCTATGGAGAGCTGGGAGTGGGATGGTGGTAATGCAACCTACCGTTCTTGATAACCAGGGATGTGGATGTGGAACTTGGGGGTCCAGAGGTCTCACTGGTCTCAGGGCTGGAGGGGGTTGGCTGACTGTGGCACCAGGAGGTAACTGGGGCCCTTTGGGAAGGCAGGAAGCTGGTTGGCTGGGAACAGTTCTGAAAATCCATCACAAGTACCACATGTTATAGCGAAGTATAGTGTACTAATCCACCAAACTGTGCATATCCATAAAAGCTACACACAAAAGACACTAAGTCTGAGCTTGGGTAAAGTAGAAATGTCTGGGTGCATTTTCTGCTGGCTAATGATGGAGCTGATCACTGCTGTGTGCTTCTTACTCACTCACCGTGAAAGATAAGGCCTTTCTCTTTTCTTTGATCCTCTTAATGGCATTCCTCACCTAAATGAGAAGCAATTTTTACACCCACTGGTTTGTCAAAAAGCCTGGAAGCCTCACATGTTGCACAAAGATACATTCTGCTATTCTGCCGCAGCAGCAACAGCCAGTGGCCCCAACAACAGGCTGAAAGCCGTCTTACCTCACTGTTGTAAACAGCATACACTAAGAAGATGTACAGGCCCTGCAGAGGAGAACAGCATATATTACAAAGTACATGTAAAAAGATGAGGAGAAATGTACCTCACTTAGTATAGCCTTTAGTGACATTAAGAATCTTCATCAAGTCCATTTAGTGCTGCACTCTGCCATCATCTTCTAACGGTGTTTTCCCCTTGACTACCACAACAGAATCACATATTTTAAAATACCTTAGGTAACTCTATCTGTGTGTATCTACTCCCTATTGGCACAGACTTCAGTTACATTCAGCTGGGTGTGGCACTTAGATCTCAACTGAACTGAATCCAAACAGGAGTGGGGAAAATCTCTTTCCGAACTGGAGTTTGGACATAAAGAGTGTGCTCTAACATTACAGCTTTTGGACCTCCCACAGTGATGCATTGAGGAAGTTGAGGGCACAATAAAAATGGGATTCCTGCACCCAACCACCACCAGCTGCGCTGCAGTAGTACCAGCTCATTTACAGGAATCTCAACCTGTGTTTCCACATGCACTTTCTTGGTATTTGTGGTGCCCCTGTGGTTTGGCCCTAAGGATGTTGCTAGGCTGATTCCAAACCATAAGACAGATATCTAACATGATTGGATCCATTCTTTAGGAATCATAGCCAAGAATGACAACTACATTATTGCTATTAGTAGAATTTTTTTTGTCTTATATTCATTTTGCTGATTGCATCAGGTCGCATCTCTGATCCTTGACTTTAGGAAGCTATGTCTCCACAGGTGTCTTCAGGTCAGACTACCTGTAACAGTACGTCTGTACCTATTGCGAAAGTACTGCCACATTACTGGCTAGCAGCTTTAAAAGCATGCAATTTGAAGCTCAGCTGAGCCATCAGCTGCTGTGATGAATTAATCTCTTACCTGAACTGATGCTCCGTGCACCACACGAAATACCAAACTAATGACCTGGCCAGATGAGCGTGTGTTGAGACCAGTGGTGGCCGGTCAGCAGAGGGTGGACACGCTGCGCCTCACCAGCCGTAAAGTTTTCAGAATTCAGACCAGAGTGTTATCAATATTATATAGAATTAGTCAATTAATGAAGTTCTACTCTCAGTCCTTTGAATATGCTATTGTCCTATGTACTACTCATACATATGAATGAAATGTATTGATCATTTACACTGGCTTGACAGTAGCTTGGATGGAGTCATCCTTCCAGTCTCTGCTTCTCCTTGAACAATTACGTTTCACCCAGTATTTTTGTTGGAACCATGGTGGGGGGTGGGGGTACTTACACAGTCTTTCACAGGTGCAGATGCTTATTACTGCAAACAGGTGAAAGATTGGTTTGGTGACAGATAAACTTACATGCTGACACACGTTAGCTAAAGGTTTAGCAAAACCCCTGCTGGATGTTATTGTCCAACCCAGGCTTGTCCTATTGTGCTTGTTCTCTGCTTTCATGACCCATGGACTCTCAATAATGATTTGCTTTTAAGGTCTCTTGCAGGAGCCAATTAGAAAAAAAAAAGTTAGAAAGTTTTGGTATTGAGAAGAAAACGGTCTGGCCCAGCAACATCCTCATAACTGCATGAGGAACTCCTACTGTAGTGTTATCTGCCCTCAGCTGGACACTGGCAGTAAATCTAAATTAACAAGCAGCTCTCTGGGGGTCAACCAGCGGCTAGTTTGTTTTGATTCATTAAAGACTGTGGAAGGGCATGGAGGGGTGGGTGGAGTAGGAACAGAGATGCAGAAAATGGATAACAGATATAAGTCTAACAAAACCAGGGTATGGAACAAGTGGGCAATAAGCAAAGGGTGCGAGAGAGAGGAAGTGAGCGCTGTGTAATCAGGG
Source organism: Pseudorhombus dupliciocellatus (assembly GCA_016785235.1). Taxonomy (NCBI): domain Eukaryota; kingdom Metazoa; phylum Chordata; class Actinopteri; order Pleuronectiformes; family Paralichthyidae; genus Pseudorhombus; species Pseudorhombus dupliciocellatus. The sequence goes on from JAFBJW010000032.1 coordinate 107,890, forward strand.
GAGGACTAAAGGAGGTTGATCCGATGCGACTCCCAGTGGGATCGGCAACACAGACGGACAAAAATGCAAACGCTGTTGCTGTCTTTCAACACTGAATTGCATATTTAACATATTTAACTTACATATAAACTGATTAAGATCGATGAATCGTGATTATTGATATAAGTTATGAAATGAAGGGGGACTGGATATAGAACCTACATCATCCAGTATCACCAGGCAAGAGTGTGAAGGTCTGTATTACAGCTTTATATGCATTCTGATTTCATTCGTGTGTAGTGTTAACGTGTAGGATTACAGGGTGTCCAATTTAACTCTAACTGTATGAATTGCACTTTCAGGATAATTGGTGAGCTTTAACTCGGGAGGTAGAGTGGGTAGATCACTAATCAGGGGTCAGTGGTCGGAACCCCTGGGTCCTTGGTCAAAGCACTGATGGGAAAGGTATGTGAGTCTTCGTCAGCTGGTTTATGCTGTACCTTGCATTTTTTTTTTTATCATGCAGGACTTCAAGTGTGTAAGATTTAGGTAAAAGTTATCTACCGGCAGAAACTTAGTTTAAAATTATCGTGTGTGAATCATCTACTTTTTATAAATTGTTGTTGTTGTCTAGCTAGAAAGGCCCTTTATATTTAAATAATGTATATTTATATTTTCAGTTTTCATGACCACTCAAGTTAACACACACAGGTTCTCTGTCATGTTACCAAGGGGAAGGTGAAGTGAGGCCTCGTGCAACTTCACCACTAGATGTCACTTCATTCTACACACCGAACCTTTAATTCTTCTTGTGACATAGGACTGACGTGAGACCTGTTTAATAAATATAAGCAAATTAATTACAGTTACAGTGCAATAACATACTTTTGTGAGTTCTGTTTTATCCTATAGAAAAAAAGCTGCCGCGCTGAATCTGAAACTCAGAAAGAGGACATACTTTGTTTTCACCTTGATATTATCGCAAAGACTGTGACCGAGTTAAAACGTTTTGGATTTGAAATGGAAAAATGTGGAGAAAGCTACGCAGATATCATGTCTGTGTTTACCTGGAAGGCGTTAAGAGCGATGAAGACATAGGCGACGACAACAGACAGATGGACCAGCACCCCACACAACCAGGTCAGACCCAGCACAGGCAGCAGGATGAGCACCGGACGTGTCACAGCCCTGCAAACAAACACGGAACGCACACGCGGTATTAGCTTAGAACATGGAAACATGGAAATGCATGAGAATGGCATCTAGCAGCGGCTATTGAAACAAACCCCCATGCTGGGACGAGAGCTGAGACATACCCGAGAGTATAGGCAGACAGACAAGGACTCAGCAAAGTGGAGTTTTCAAGGTGTTTTGTAACATTTATAGAATATTTCTTCTTTGAATTCACATCAAACATTTCTTCACAGCGATAGATTTTACCGCCTACCACAGTCATGCTCCTGTTCCTTTGCAATCATGCTTTCAATGATCCCGGTGCTTATATGGCCAATAACCATTTCATGGGGCAAGGCAGAAAAGGTTGCCTTTGTTCAAATCCCTATTGTTGTCACACTGCTGCACCTGGGTAGAGAGATTGAGTTTTCATACTGCACTGTGTGTGTGCAAGGACAAAGCCGGCACTCAAAATAAAAGGGAAGAGAACGCTCTTCCCTTTTATTTTTGAAAGTCGTTTTCCCTCTCATCTCCTGAATTCACATAACACTCTTGAGCTGGCACAGACATCTACTTTCAGTCTGTTTGTGAGGGAATGAAGAGACATAGTCAGGGGGGGATTAGCGTTGTGGAATTTTCATCACTCTAAGACAAATGTGTGAAAAGAAACTCTGGATGGAAGAGAGCTGCTGCATCGTGGGTTGAAGGACTTTTTTTACATGACTATGAAAAGAGGTGGTAGTCTCTCCTCAGCCATAAGATATATTTGTAACATCTTCCAATTCTAGAGTACTGACCCGTGTATTAACCTCTGAAAGAGCATAGTACTGACAGAATAATGTCCCAAATACAAGTGGCACACCGACGTCTTATAATCCATTACTTCACTATCCTTACCGCAGGAGGAAGGTTTAGATAATGTTATGCTGCAGATGTATTCTACAGGTAAACCGACTAATCACTGTTCAATACACTGAAAGGGAGATTTACAGAAACTCTTATTTCCCTCATGTGCTATCTCGTTACAGATTTTATAAAACTCTCTCTCCCTCAGAATTCTGCCACCCAACCAAGTGAAAAGACTCCAGTTGTATGCTCACAGGGTTGAAACAATGCATGAATAAAATGACATCAGCATCTCAGTGCACACACTCATCGGGCTACTCCACAGACCTTTCTGTCGTCTGTTTTCATTACAATTATTTATTGCACAGACACTGCAGACAGTAAGCTCCAAGCCTCGACGTATAATACTGATGAATCCTGGATAGTACTGAACACTGACTCAGGCAATGCTGGATGTTTAATACCGCCCCCATAACAGTTCTCTGCTATGTTCCCGGTAGTGTATGTCTCTCTGCGGCAAAGGATGCTGGAAGTGAATGGGGGTCTTTAAAACTTTTAGCAGCCACAGGACCTGGAGCCATCTCAGGTACATCCACTGTCACTGAACTACTTCTGCTGCGAGCAGACCAGCAAAGATGTACAGACTTCAGCAAATGCTGCCATTTATTTATAAAAAAACACCCCAAAAAGAAAAAAGGCTTGGTCCTGTTGTCCTGATTTCCAGGTTCAGCAACAGGTGATGAGAACAAGCTGACAGCCAGGCTTCTCCCACTCTTGCTATAAGAGAGGTGGCTAACTGGATGTGGTGTAATTCATGTGTGTTTGCAGTGACCGAGTGTTGGCACAGAGGTACTGTAGACAACAACAGGGGCAGACCCAGACCCAATATGTCTCTCAGAAAATGCATGCAAGTTGCTACAGGCACAAGGGCAGCAGCTCCATGAAGGCTACAGGACTGACATAATGTGTGTTTTTGTTTAGTCTTTAGTTTTTGCACCCCCCCCCAAAAAAAATAAAAATAAAATAAAACTAAACAAAAACAATACATTTTATCACCAGTCGCAGTTTGTACTTTTTGCTCTCACAGCACTGATCGCATTCGACAAGGTCCCAAAGATCAAACACTGAATGGCTGGTCGGATCCTCCAACATGACTTATTCAATTTTCCTTAAAAATGTTAAGAAACATCCAGCCACAACACAAAGATCCCATGCGGTGCGCGCGCACACACACGCACGCACACAGATTTGGGACCAGGTGTTAAACTGATAAGCCATCCTCACTCCCACAGCAGGCTGCTGAGCCTTAACTCCCATTCTCTCACACTGTCTCTAATGACTATTGTGCAGCCTAGACCAGAAAGCAACTATGTATTTGTGAGCGTGTTTGTGAGAGAGCGTGGGTGTATAAGAGGAAAAGCCTTACAAAAGAGAGTAGGGGAGAGACAGAGACAGAGAGAGAGAGAGAGAGAGAGAGAGAGAGAGAGAGAGAGAGCATTGTATCTCACCAGGTGAGGTCAAAGGTCTGCAACTTTGATGCCGAGCTTGGACTGAGCATCTTAGCACGACGATGAGCACTGGAAACAGTCACCATGACAACCCGACACAGTACAACTGCATTGACCTGCAGGCAGAGGACAACAGTATCAACATGGCCTCCACTGCAGACCCACTTGGCCTCCTGTTACATGGAGAGCAGGCGACACTCACAAAGGAAATTGCATCACAAAAAAACACTTTTCACTCACGCAAAATAAATAATTTAATTTATTCTTGCTCCCTGGTTTTCATAAGGTGGAACAAATATTCGTATAAATATTAGTAACATCAATACGCGGGTTCAGTCTTACGCAAGTGCTGGTCGGTCTGTTTCTGCGTGTGCGAGACGCAGCAACATCTCAGGACCTGTTATTAGTGGACAGCAGATCTCATGCAAATCTGTGACCAGTCCACATTAAGTCACTTATATTCAGTTGCAGGATATCTGCCAAAAGTCACTCAGCCACAGCCCCATCAAGGTCTTTGGGACGTCACTGATGTGGTAAATCACTACCCCAGTACAGAGGTGGCTGATCCAGCTCTCCATGTAAAGGGTTATAGCAAGCAGAGACTAGCCCCTTTACTATTATTACTATGCTTTTATTTACTAATCAGAAGGCTGGGGTTCCGATCCCAGCTCCTCCAGTCTACATCTGACAGTGTTCTTGAGCTAAATGAGCCCAAACTATTTTTTATAAAACTAAATCGAGCCAGATATCATCTCTAGGCCCTTTACGTAGTTAGGTTGAGTTTGGCCTCAGTGAGAGCACACATATTAACATACCGCCAAGACAAATATCACAGGTCCCACAAAGGCCCAGATGGTGTCAGTCTTCACGTTGAGCCAGCAGTGATCATCTGCCCTGTACTTGTCCACTGATACTGCCAGTGTTACACCAACTATTAGAACAGGCAGTCCTGAAAAACAATTCAATGAAAGGAAGTGACCCGTGGGCATGTTGTGGCAACAAATAAGAAGCATGTCTAAAGATATTGATGGAACAGTGACTTCTGTAATGTATTGCACATAATATTTAGTCTGTCCTCTTCTCTCGGTCTATTTAGTCTGAGGGGGAACAGCGATCACATCTGCACAGATGGCTGAGAGGGACAGCATATTCACACACTGTCCTCGGCTCAGTTTGTGACACAACACTCACGGCTAAGTTTGGGAACATGAACAATAGCAGCTGCACACATTGGCTGTTTATGTAGCAAACTAGGTTAAGGCTGCAGTATGGCATAACAGCCGATCACTTAATGCTGATTAGCTCCATATTAACTACAATTACGGTAACTATATTTATTTTCACTTGAACATTGATGTTATTCTATAAATGCTGAACATAGTGCATGTCCAAATGTCCCTCACCTGGCCCACAGAGGATACACATGGCGAAAAAAATACACCGTTAAATCTATCTTTTGTGTCCCACATACACACTGACAGATGTGCAATCAGTTAGATGACAGATATCTGAGTTGGCACGACATCAAATTTTCCTAAATCAAAAATAAGGAAATCAGTAAAAACAAAAGTTGACCCGGTCATAGACGTGAGAGTTTACCCCAGCCAATGGCGTAGTAGAGCTTCATCCTGCGGTCCTCACTGATGTTGACAGACACGACTTTGCTCCAGAGCAGCAGGCCCTCCACTAGCATCCAGGAGAAGGACGCCATGAAGAAGAGGTGGAGGAGTGCAGTCACCGTGAAGCACGCTGCCTTCAGGATACAAAATATACAGTACACACTGACACTGAGCACTAGCATGGGAATGCAGTCCATTCTGCATTGATGTCGTCATCAAAGGTCAGTCACTGAATCAGTCATAGAGAAACAGTGGTTTACTGACACGTTACCTACGCCTGTGATGATGTCTGTTAGATGACGAGCACATCCTTACAGCTGCCATTCAATATACAGCCATTGACTAGCCAGGGTACAGTAGCTATGAGAAAGTACTTCATCTGACTGAAATACACTGTGAAGTAATGACCAGAGAAATCACATTTTGCATTCTTTCAGTATTATTAAATTATAATTACTGCTCAATGTCCAGTTTCCCACCTCATTGGCAGACGCCCAGTCGCTGCACATCAACAGCAGCTCAGCGATTCCCAGAGAAACTATCAGGTTCTTATGGACAGTGGTGCGGTCTGATTTGGGGACACTGAAAAGATAATCACACACACACACAGATTGCACTGACTTTCCATTGACATGAATTTCCTGGAGACTGACTCAGACCATTAACACCACCTCTTAACCTTAACTTATCCCTGCACCCTGAGAGTGCCCTAAGCATGTTCTGACCATTACAGAAACACTGTGTTAACAGACTGACTGCAGGTCCCCACAGAATGTGTGGTAGCTGGACCACACGTGCATGTATAAACGCATGCAAACACACAGCTTCAAATATCCGAATGCGGCTCTCACTGGGGTTTTCAATATTTTCTTTGAAACATGCTTCAGTGTGCTGCTGTTCACATACCCACAGAGCACAGTGTTCTGTCTTCTTCCATTTATTGATGTGAATCTGGCAGAGTTTTATGAAATGCTTTTCACCCTCTGCGCTTTACAGCGTGCACTCCATAACATTTGTGACTCACCCCACAGCGATGAAGAGGATGAAGGTGAAGAGGAGGCCACACAGAGACACTCCACAGCCGATGAACGTCAGCACCTGCAGAGCATTTTCGTTCTCCGGGCTCCTCTGACACAGACACACAGAGCGTGAGGCGTACATTGCAGCACATGCCGCAGATGAACTTACACCACGTACACATTGATAGACTGTTACCTGGGCTTCGTAAACCTGCAGCAGCAACGCAAAATTTGTGGTATGGTTGCAATGGCACACAGTGTAGCCATATTCCTTGGACACCACCTCACAGCCTCTCGTGTTCCACCACCCACCGGCCTCAGGACTAATCAGGAGCAAAAAGCACAGGAATACCAAGACCGAAAATGTTTTATCATTGACATGTTTTGTAGTGATTCATCATACACTGAATGAAACAGGTAAAATAATGATGGCATTACTGCTGGCTTACGTGAGATCAAAATCCCAGAATGCACACACTGGATCATACACAGTACCAGTGGGATTCTGTAGGGAATATAAATCACACAATGAAAATAAATACTGGTGTTCTAGTCTGGATGACATAAGACACTTTCCACTGTAGTTTTTCTCAGCCATTCACTGGACAAAAACATTCATGCATTTCATCTATAGGCAGCATTTTTTGGGGGGGCAAATTGGAGTTCAATACGTTTGCCCAAGGAGACAGTGGCATGCAGTTGGAGAGGGCTGGGATTGCCACAGCCAAATGAAGACGATCGCCTGATCTGAGGGAGTTTGCTGACCTGCACTCTGTGCCGCAGCTGGAAGTGAACTGCCATGCTCACTGGCTGGTCATCTCCCAGCGCTGTGATGGATATGACAGAGGAGCCCAAGACAGTCCCCAAATACCTGGGTATGTGCACAGATGTATACACCTTAATAATAACAACAAAGAGCAAGCTGCAAACCAAAACTAATGACAAATGATCATTTGAATGAAATAATAGTTGTGTTGTGTCACTTATAATAAATTAGCAAGTAGTATTTTGTTTCTGACAGCAATTTATAGAATTACTGTATGTGTTGCATTTAGAGCCTGATTGATATATCTGTCAGGTATGTATGCTATCTCAGCCCCACTAGAGGAAATGGGGCTACACCTGGTCACTGTACACACACAAACATCAGTTCATCCTGACATCAAGTGTACTTCTGCAGCTGATTCCACAAAGCCTGCTGCTGCTGCAACCATCCTTATAGTATTGTGTAAAGTATTTCACTGCCCGTTGTCTGTTGCTGTATGTTAGAATGGAAAACAAAAAAAATGATTCAGTAAATATGCATTTGAATTTACAGCTCCAGATCATTTTAGAGTGCCCAGTCAAGCCAGCTCCTGTCTGCATGTCTTTGGACTGTTGGAGGGACAGAAATCACATGGAGAACCTGCAAACCCTGGTGCTGTGAGATGACATCAAAAACAACTGTTACCAAATAACCCTCTGGATGATTTAGACAAGGTGAAAAGACATCATCATCTCAAGATTAGTCATCTACCTCCAGTCCCGAGGTGAACAGAAATAGTAACTAAACATTTGCTATTTACAAAATGAATATTTTAATTTTCTTTCAATCACTTGGTAATTCGTATTTCCACACCATTTGATACATGGATATTTAAACTGATGTGACTTGACATAAAGCTCCTGCCTGCCTGGACTCCCTCCCAGGTCTTACAAACCTGCTCGCCCGCTACCATCTGCCAACGAAATACGCTTGGTGATACCTCCACAACTCAAATTTGTCTGCACACTTAAACCTGATTCTAGTTTGGCCAAAAATTGCTTTGCTTATGCACAGCATGCCAGCACCTGCACTGAGGACATGAAGTGTTCATCCTATCCTGCTACTCCTGTCTAACTCTGTGCCCGCGCTGCACATCACTCTGGAAAACAGCATCTGCTAAGAATTGTAGAAAATAAAGGTTTGCAAAAAGGCGGGATTCAATCCCAGGATACCCACCAGACTATGCCGAACTCAAGAACTTATACATTCAGACCACATTAACTAAGTCACTTTCTACCTGGAGTGAAACAAATACCCCATACTGTGACAGGTGTAATGATGGTGCCATAGAAAATGATCTGCAACAAATTGCTGTGTTACCTCTGGCTGCCGTCCGTGACCGTAGGGACCATAGTGAAGTTCTCCTCAGGACTGAAAAGAGGCGGCAGAGAACCATACCACGTATTGACCAACGTGAGCTTACTGAAGCCTAAACGTTCAGAACAAAACAGAAAGATGAAGCTTTTCTTTCGGCTTGCGCCCAACAGCCAAACAACACAGTGCTAAAAGAAATGCTGTTAATTGAGGATCACTTTCAGGTGAATAGTTTCAGAACACAACAATGTGCCTCCGTCTGCACTCCACTGTGAGACCTTGGGAATGTAAGGAGGTGAATGCATGCTACACATTTACAACTCTGTTGTTTGTACATTGTCCACAGGCATCCACTGGCAAGACTTAGGTAAATAAAATGTGTCTTCTCTCTGCTAACACTCGGCGCTGTGCTAGTCTGAATAAGTAACGGTTAAGTGCAAATGCAGGAAGATGATTGGCTCTTCCAGCGTCTCCCTACCGTTGTTATGGAGATCCTGTATCTTCTGAAGTGGTACTGAAATACAGTCTAGCTTGGTATGCTTCTCTGTCTCAGGCCCACAGAAGATCGATCCTCTGTGTCCTCCCTGCAGCGCCTGCTGCTGCACCTCCACTTCTACACAAGACAAGACAATAGAAGCACTGTTCAATTTCTCTGCTTGAAGAAACTGGAGGCATGTTTTTTTCATCATCTGAGTGCAAACACTGAGAGTCTTTAAATACACATTGTTCATCATTCAATCCATTTTGACTCTGATTTGTATTGTAAACTAAATTCACAACATAGATTCCAATGAAAAAGTTTCAGCTTAATCATAGATGTGTTTTCTCATGATGTGTTCATATTCTCAATCCTCTTAGTCTCCTTTTCCTCTTGCCAAACATGGTTAATACCCATACCATAAACATGAGCCTCATTCTTTACTGATGATCAAAACTGATTTATCCAAGCTGGACCAGAATTACCATGATGCCCTTAGTATATTTATGTGCGCTTCATTTCATCTTAAAAAATTATTTGAGACTGTTCTTGCTGATGTTGTAAACTGCAAGGAAAGGGAAATTGGACCTACTTTATGAAAACTTGAATTTATCTCTTCATGTGTGTTCATATACATACATATGATCATAATGCAAGTGATTTGGTAATTCTAGCGGAACTTCACTATTATCCTGTCCAATGTAGCATCAACACTAGATGCACTCTTTTAGCCTCATGATATATTTATTTGTGGGCCAGGGGTCTTGTCAGAGCAGCTCCATGTGTAGAATGATGGTCCAAGTTTAATGTCTCTGTCTTTAGTACCAAGGTGAAGTATCCAGCTCTGAGTAACTAGTTCCACTCCATCCTTGAGGAGGCCACCAGCGTAACCGATAACACAAATGTTAACCACAAGAGAGAGATTTTCTTTTTTCTCCTCTTCAGTGAAAGAGTGACCAATGATATTGCACAGCCCTTGTGAGTGTGAGTCATGCAATTGCACCGGCATTTCTTAATGTTTATTCTTGATGTGAGGGTATAGCTTAACATTGACAAAGGGTTACCGTACTACACAATTTACTTTGTTGCTGAAAACAACACGGAATTTGTCTTGGGTATCAAATTTTCCATTGATTCTTTTATGTGCCTTTATCATGGTAGTAGGATAGTATCAAATGTTCAAATAGTCCCCCCACCTTCATCAACCTGTCTGAAACCACTGAACCTGATGCCAGTGACCTGAACCTGGCTTCACAATCATGCACATAGCAAGCACTTGCTATGTTGTAGCATGCCACCACAAGGCAGTGAACAACATACGTATAACCTTTAGGGTCTTATTCTGTTTTTGTCAGAAAGCAGCTGATTTAATTCATGACTGCTTTAATCTGACATTGGCATAGTTTCCACTGATTAGGTAGCAGCCTTGATGATTAAGAATAACATGGAATAACACTGACATGCTTTAAATATACAGTATATGAATCTAGGGCTGCCCATATTCCATCACAGTGTAAAACCTGCATTTAGTTATCAGTAAATACTGTGTGAGATCTGACCTGTGATGCATGTGGGTCCACATTTTTATGTCATCTGTGAACACGTACACACTTAGAGCTGTCCGCAAAAAAAAAAAAAAAAAACACATGCTATTGCCAGGTGTGCTGAGCCTATATGTGTGTTTGTGTGAGGGGGAGAGTCACTCACTGATATTGGGGCGCTGAATAGTCAGATGATCAGTCTCTGCCATCAAGTGAGGGCTCAGGCTGGTCACCATCCGGTCAATACTCTTGACCACATCCATGGGACCATTCACCACCTAAAATTCACAGAGCACAGATGTCTCAGCGGCAGCAGCAACACTCACCCGCTTTGGCCCGTGCCGCATGGTCGCCAAAGCTAAAGAGGTACATTTCAAAATGACCATTCATATGCCACACAATAAGAAGACGCTTTTAGTGCCTTAAACTGTTTACCAGAGCGTACACACAGTTTGGCTGAAGTGGGAGATAGGCCTAAAATGCATGGTGCAATCATAGATTTTGCCATTGTCTGTTTTGAAACCCCGCATTCTGAATTGCCTTGGGTCCTGGAGACAGAGCTGGGAGCACGGCGAGGGAGGTTTGTGGACAAGTACAACCGCAGTTTTTCAGAGTGCTGCTCATTCATTGAGTCTGGGCTGAGGTGGCCTTGGGAGTGTTGAGAGGCCTGGAGGTGGGGGTGGGGGGTTGGGGGGGGGGATTTCTGAGAGATTCACAGCACTCACAAGGCAGACTCTATACGGATCCATACTCTGCACACATCAATAGCGCTGAGGGAGAAGTGACAAAAAAAAAGGTAATAGCGTTTTGGGAGAGCACAATGTCCAAACCATAAAATGGACGAGAGAATTATTTCCATTCTGAGTAATTATTTTGTTTAGAAATTCTGAATATGAAAATTGCATGATGCACTACGTATGTCAGAGGCAAGCCCAGTGTTTGTCAATAAATCTTATGCGAACTGAACATCATTCTGACACTGATAATGAGCTCTCCCAAGACTGTATCTACAAAGACATACTGCCCTCTATTGCTCACCAGCTGAAAAGCCAGCCTGTCCGTCCTTGGATCCATCAATCCACATTTCATGAATTCTTTTCTCACTCAAATGCAGTCACAACCAAAACTCTGAGTATTACACTGGAATGTACTTTAAAAAAAGAAGAGCATGCAAGGTACAAGTGACCTCTGAAAAACTCAGACAGGCATGCATTGTCTTAATATCAGAAATATGCAAAGTTGTAAATGGCATTTGTGAGAATAGGGCTGATAACAGTACCTTAATAATACAGCATTACATTTATTTAAACTGCTACCGCGCCTCAAGCTAAACAAAAAATACAGAAAAAACACATAATATGTGAAAAACATATTATCATGATTTTACTTGAGTGTCCTTGAAAAATAGCCTAAATGATTCCCTTTCTTCATCTGTGATATGCTGCTTACGCTCTTAAAATCACAGCAATTAGGGTTAGGGTACTGTCAGCATAACCCACTGCACAGACCTCACGTCCTTCTGGACTACTCAGAGTGCAGCCAAAGAAATAGTGAGCTTGTGCCTCGCTGATGCTATTAGTGCTACCTCTCTGATGGCCTGCCACTTGAGGGCGTCATCTTCATTGATGATGCTGTCCGCCACGCTGATGAAATGCTGGCTGAGCTCCTGGAGGCTGTCCTGGCTGTGGCTGGTGGCAGCAGCAGACGGCTGTGAGGGGATGTCGGCAGCCAGAGAGAGGAGCTGAATGAGGGACACCATGTCTGTTGGCTGCAGTCCCTCCTGCTGAGTGTCCTGCAAGGCCTGGACAGAGACGTCCAGTAGGTCGGATGCTTGGGCCAAGCTGCCAAGCCCTGATGGTTGCTGCTCCAGCATTGGCTGGAAACAGAAACAAACAATGGGTTCCTTAAAACATGGATTAATACATAGATTTTTTTACTATTATTATAATAATATAATATAATATTTGGCTAATAACATGTAAATGTTGGAATGAACACCATAGTACTGAGGTGTCTACCTGGGTTTTGTTGGAAATCTTCATCAGATGGTTCATAAAGGCAGAATGCTGAGAGTTCTGAGACTCACTCATCTGCTTCATTTTCAGGTAACGCTCTATGCCAGAAACAACAGGACTTCAGTGGATTATCAACCAGACCACCTCCTTCTGGTGAACTACCAACACAAACTGACAGCAGACTTTTCCTCACTAATCATGAATAATTTATTGCAGGCAAACATATTATTCAGTTTTACTTGTTCTGGCTAATTGCACTAACCTCATTAACAGAAAAAAAAACATAAACTATAAAAAAAATATAATTTGAAAAGTACATATATTCACAATATTTATGTTGGTCTGGAAAAAAAAATCTCCTGATAAAACCTTTTTCAGGGAAATTGAAAAAGATTAAAAAATGCTGAAACCTCAAAGAGAGTCACAACATATGGATCTCATTAGAAGAAAAGGTGAAGAAGGTGGAATGCTTGTTGAGGATTTAGGGCAGTTACACGTTAAGCCTTAGACAAATCGTGATCTGTGAATATGGGCTGTACAAACAAAATCTGAGTGATTGATCAATATATACAATGTTTAACATAAAAACTGCTTGGTCCAAGGTAAGTTTAAAACATATACATTATGTACAATCTCATGAAATTCCTTAATCTTACTCAAGAATTTTAGAGAATTTTTTTTTTTTTGTATTATCCTTCACATTAAGAATTAATAGTAATCTTCCGTTCTATCTTAGCATCATCTTGTGCTTTGGTCCTTAATGAGTTCAAAGAGCACAGTAGCACCAGCATTACAAATCACATGGTAAAAATACTTTCATATAAAAAGAACTTCAAAATCAGTCATTTTAACTGGTGAGCAGGCTGGCACAATAAACTGTTAGATCTAAGGTGAAATATCAGTACCAGAGTTTTTGAACATGCTGAGGCTGCAAAGGCATGTATGAAGTGCATTCAATAGTGCATCATGGGAAAATACAAAAACGCGTAAGCGTTTCTAGATCATTGAGAGATTATTATATTTGGATATCACTTCATGCGCTCCTTTGGCTCACCTCTGCTGCTCCTGCAGATGAATGGCAGTCGTTCTGAGCAGTCCGTCAAACCGAGCCGCGGGGGCTGCTCTGACCTGCGCTGCAGCGTCCTGCAGCCCTGCAGCTCCATCTGCTGGTCTACGGCTTCTCACACGTTCATAAGATCACACATTCATACACAAAGTGACACACAATAAGAGCAGAGTGAGCTTGAACATATTTACAGGTCTTCCCTGGTATCAAATCAGAAACTAATGGAGGAGGTCAATTGGAGTCAAAAGACTGATGGCTTTCAGAAACATCAAGAGGTCCTTGACAGTCAACAGCAAATGGAGGGATAATGAAGTTATTCTGAATTTGTATTGTGCCATGAAAAATCATTTGCAGCAAAAAGTCTTTAAATTCATAATGTTGTATATAAAAAGAGACATTATTTAAGCCAGCTCAGTTCTTTGCCCCCACACTGCTGGAGCTATGGGGAACACAACAGCCCTCCAGCTTCTCTGTTACACGCCCACTTCCCTCCATTCTGCTCTCACAACCATTCCAACCTGTTCACTGTAACTCATGTGTAAGATGCCCTATGGGGAAATCCATACTGAAAGACTCTGACACTAAAGCAAAGACTTATAGGAAGACGAATGGGTAAACAATTACTAACCTAGTGTTACTAATAATGGTATAGTAAGGACAAAGCAGGAAAATATGAGTGTAAAACAAACTTTGAGTAAAAGAAGGCCTATGCTAAACATATGGACAGGCACTGCAACAATATAATAAAACACAAAGAGAAGTTAAGATGACACACACTGAATACATGATCAAGAAGTACAACAGAAATGCTAAAAGATACACAAGTGGTAGACAGAGCAGCGTAAGAGAGAATGGGTTTTCATTGTCGTGAAAGAGAATTTATGAAGACAATTTAGTTATGTCACTCCCAATTATTTGTTTCTGAAATTCTATGAAAATGTTGTTCAAGTGCCAAACCTCCAGTTACGTGGTGGTTAAACTTAAACATTTATACTAAGATGGATTCATTTCATCAAACTCAGCTGACAGTTTGATGAATAGATTACTATTTTCTCTCCCAGATACATTTTTACTAATCTAAAAGAATCTAGATTCTTCGATCACAAAGGTGTCAGCGAACCTTTTCACTTCTGACCAACAATGTGTGACCTTCAGAGGACTACAGACTATGTGAGTAAGCCTGGACTTCCTTCTGCTCAGTGAGTGTTCACCTCTTCAGAATGTGCTCTTTAACGTCACAGAAACAAGTATGTCCTCCAAAAGGAAGGACGTTATTAGATTCAATTTATGGAATCTGATTCATTAACATTGAAATGCTGACTTGACGAAGGCTGTGTATGGCTCTGTATTCACAGAAGCATAGTGATCTTACCTGGGCAAAACAACAGAGCCTGCATTTCTTTGACCACTGGGTGGCTGGTAAGGTGGTCTGGATTCCAACTAAAAAGCACTTCCTGGGTCATGGGTGAGCATGCATTGAGTGCACTGGCATGCCTTGTTTCCAGAGACATATTCCAAATATTCAAGTCAGTGATAGCTCCAAAAAAGGGCTCTGTAAAATTTCCTCCAAAGGAGTCTTGGTCCTGGCCCAGAATGAATATCCCATCTCCATGTATATCCCTGGAAGTGTCTGTTCCTGAACTCATGTCCTTCCTGATACCATCCACATAGATAGCCCAGTGGCCAATGCTGCGGCGCCATGTTACACAGATGTGGTGCCATGCACCGTCATTGGGGAAGGATGCCTTATAAGGCAGGTGCTTCCCGTGGATTATGAGTGCCAGGAGGATGCGTTCCTTCATGTCTGCTTGGCCTCGTAGCTGGAACTCATTAGTAAAGACAGGTGCTGCATAGGAGAAGATGGTGGACACCTCATTCCAGTCTGGGTCCCACTGAACTCGAACACACACGCTGACAGATGACAGGGCTGGGAAGGACATGTTGACACGAGAAAAGCCCTCCCGGGATTCCTTAGTGAAGTGTAGAGCTGAGAACTGGACATCTAAATTAGAGCAACAGCAGAAGTTAGTGTTTCACCTGTACATGTAACTTTGTGATTGCTTTACTTTCTGTGGAAGGCCCGTGCTCTGATCCACTCACACTGCTTGGCGAGGGCCACTGGCTTGGAGGCCACTTTGCTGGGGTCCCTCACCCAAATAGGCGAGTTAAGTCCAGACTGTTGAAGAAGCTCTAAGGCCCCTCCCTGGTCCTCCGCCTGGTCCAGGGTGGCAAGGGAGCTGAACTGGCCTCTGCAAAAACTCTCTGCTCCGGAAAAGGCAAGCGACTCATTGAGCAGCCGCAAGGCTGAGTGAGATGTCAGATGAACCAGTTCAGCCTGTCCTGGGGAATAACACACAAATAACATAACAACAAAGCAGCACATAAAGTTTCGGTACATATGAAATGGGAGGCCAGTATAATGACGTGACAGTTTCTCACCATGTGAACCCCCCACTCGGTATGGCCCAGCATGTGTTGGCTCACTCTCACATACAACCTGCAGAAGAAAAAGTCAAGTTAGTTTATTCTTTTAGCCAATGCTGTACAGCCCAGCAAGCTGGGATCACACCACTTTGATAGATATCAGATGTTGGTCAGTTGAAAAGGCGTATGCAGTTAAGCATAGAGGGAACAGGTTGTTACCACAAAGGAGAAGAGCATTAGTCCAGTAAGCAGGGCTCCAGTCATCTCTACACCAGTGTAGGCTCCAGCTGAAAAAAAGTATACTTCTAGATCCGGATAAACTTATCTTTGGAAAAAAATAACCACAAAACCCTTCAATTATGGGTATTTAAGCCAGTAACGTCTTAAGGGTAGCTTTGAGCATATCTTGACCAGGCAAGACATTTTTAGTATGTCACTCTCCAGCAGGTTTTCAGAGTATGTCCTGATTCATTGTCGCTTTCAAGTCAGTTGTAGATTTTTCTCCCAAGGCAGCAGACGGTCTCTTTGTAATCTAGGAAGAAACTCCATACGTATTGCATAATCAGACACAAATCCAGACTCCTCATCCGGGACGTCAATGACTGCTTCCAGCATATCCAGCAGACTTTTTGATCTCCAGAGTGGGAGACAGCCAGCGATCCCAGTGCATCTGCCCAACAGTCCCATTCTGCCGCCTTTCAGACAGCCCCCCCCCCCTTTCAGTCCCCTCCCTCCTCAGCACCCTGAAGCCATTTGCTTTTCTCATGCAAATCAAGTCATTTTTTTTAAAAGAACCCTACTTACGCAAGCAGTGTCAAGCATTTGGCATCTAGATTAGTGCCGTGATGGACATTTTTACCACATAGCACTTATTTATGTCTTTGGACTCTCTAAAGTTAATTAGAACGTCTGTTTTCCTGCTGTACTTCATAGTCAATAAAACGTTAGTACAACAAAAGTAACCAGTGTACAGTAAACTATAGAGACAATGCGGTCTGCCTGTCTGTTTGGGTGCCTTTCATCTATGTGCAGAGTAAATGTATGTGAGATGAGTCCAGACGGTGCCTTAGCCTATGTTCACTCTGGTTCTAGGCTTCATTGTTTTTTAATTGCCAATTCATTACTGTGTAATGCTTCTTGTGAAAAGTTGGCAATCCACACATTCAAAACCTTAGTGTTGGACCACAGTGTAACTCAATTAAGCATTGTTTTCAAAGTCCAAATCAAAGCACATGTCTTCATTACATGGTTAATATTTGATCCTGTTAGCTTTGGTTGCAATTGGTCAAACTAGTTTTGCATGGCACGCGTAATGTTATGACTGTCATGGCGGCATCTACCTACACTTCACATTGATTGGCTATTAGACGGACTGCATCTGACATTAGTTTGCTGTTTAAAAAAAAAGGTAAAAGAAAACATAACTTAATTGGTGAACTGATTTTGATGCCACTGTAATTCTGCATTATTGTGGTCGCGCTACCAGGAAAAATAAGTTCCTCATTGATCTGCTCAGAGCCATGGGTGTGATACAGGTGGTTGACAGATTCACTCGCAAACTGCAAAAGTAAAAGAGCAATTTTGGGATATAACTGCTGAGTTTACTGCTGAGTTATCTTTTTTAGTGTTGTGAATATTTCTTCCCCAGATATGACGTATCATACCAGTACAGTTGAGATGAATACATTACACAGGCATTATACACACTGCCTAGACAAACCCACACCAGGAGCCTGGAGGGTAAGACTGCTGGAGTAAAGCTATAACATCTTCAGAATGCAGGGCCCCAGACAAAGCCTGATTAAGACAAAGTCTTTCATTAATCTTCTACGTAGATATCCAACATAGACTTTGGCTTCCACTACCACCACTGGATAAGGGCCTGTGGTTGCAAAGACTCCTTCATGCTGAGACTCCTGGACATTGCTTACCATCATACCCTCCACTCTTGTAATCCATTCATCTGAACTAAATGACTCAATCATTCAACTCTCTCTTCCGCTGTGAAAATACAAGCATGTCATTTTACTGCATTACTCGAAGTTATTTGGCTTTTGCTAAAAAAATCAAGGTTGTCCAGTGAAGAAAACGGAAATGTTGTTTAGTCTGCTAAAATGAGTTCAAAGAAAGAGGAGCTACACCAGAACTCTTTCAATAAAATATTTTTTGATTTATATATAAAGGCAGAACATTTGTATACACTGAAAAATAGAACTCAGTGGATTTACTTAATCCACACGTGGATAGTAGTTGCACACATGTTTTGCTTTTGCAGCAATTTAAACAGTTCTGTTAAATTGATTCATATTCAATAGACCTGCATATAATACAATGTGATTGAAACATGTTTTGGTAAATTGAGGTCTTGGAACATTTTAATCCTACACAATGTTATCACTTATTATTCCAACACTATTCATTAATTTGTATGCAAACCATCAATGAATTACAACACAACCAACGTTTCAATTATAAAGGATGGTACTGAATGAAACATTTTAGATGATTATTTCTGCTAAACTAATTTTGAGTCAAAACGGTGTGACTGACTTTGGTACAGCACACTTTTGTTTATTGTGGATTAGGGTTCCATTTATAAGGAGGTATGAAGAGGGGAGATGGTGAGACATTCAGTCATGTCAGAGTTGTGTTTGCACAATTCTTCTGACGTGTCAAAATTGCATTATTTGCATTATTACTGTTTACATACATGGCTTGAATTTCAGTTTAAAGGACTTGATTGACTATGATTTTATCAAAATGTATATTGTACTTTTACTTAAAAATGTAATTGCTCAGATGATGTGTGTCTATGATGTCTATGTCCATCTCCCATTTACCATTCGAGCATGGTGAAATAAAATCTTCAGCGTTGAAGAAGACGCTCTGCAGCCTGACCGTTAAGGCAAGGAATTTCCAGTTTCCACTATAAGACCATTTGCATTCATTATTTCTCCACACCATTTCAAGGCACTTTACATAGAAGGTCAAGATTTTATTAATATAGAGAAACCTAACTGTTTCTGCAGTGAGCAATGGTGAGGAAAAGCTCTCTTGTTGAGATCAGACAGAACTCCAAGGTTCCTCACAGTGGAGCTGGAAGCCTAACTGACACCAACCATGGTCATTATCTGGTCAGACATCTGAGATGTTTAGGGCCAATCACAAAAACAATCAGCCTGACTTTATCAGTAAGACATTTTGGGTCCTGAAGGCTTTGATGTTGTTGAGACATTCCTGAAGTTGAACGAAGTGATTTGATTTATCATGTCTCATAGATATGTACAGCTGGATGTGGTGTGCGTAACAATAGAAGTGTATGTAGATGTCAAAGAGGAGCATATAGATACTTTATTCTATATATTTATATAAGGTAAAGAGTATCGATCTACTGACTTACTTAGCCATGAAAAGGTCATTATAATTTCTAATTTCATTTACACTGTTGCTATTTGGTTCACTTTTAACAAATCCTGGTCCTCTTCAACAGATGGTTCAGTCTGTTTGGAGTGGTGTGAATGCTCATTCGAATCCTGGTGTGGAACAAACAAGGTCAACCGATGAGCCAATTTTCTTCTTCCTCGTGTTTTTCTTCTTAATCGGCAGTAGTTGTTTTGAGCAAAACGGCCCCAAGCGTGGCTACATGCTGTTGTCCAGACATTTAAAAGTGCAATGTGTAAGCAAACTGGACCAAAATAAGGTATGAACATTCTCTGCATTCCTCGCTGATTCAGTCCGTGTGTCAAAGCCCCCTAACAGCGTTATTTCTGCGCTGCGATGACTGAAACAATCTGTATTGTCTAAGTAATCACACAGCTTGATAGTAGCTTTTTCTGAGGTTTTGGAAATAAAGGCAGTTTTGATATGGGTTTTGAAGCAGAGGTTTAAATACAGCTACCTTAAAGACTTGTGGTACATAGTCATTAATGAAGATTGCGCTCACCACCCACACAGACTGTAGCCACATCCGCAAGGTGCACACTTGTGTTTTTATATGAGTTACTGTTGAACACAACACTCAAGCAATGATCAAACACAGAAAAGAGTTCAAAGTCATGTGAAAAACTTCCATTCCAACATATAAACCTGTTTTGATATGGAACTGTCTTTTAGGTGGAAAGCTTCCTTGAAAGGTCCGGTTAGGTTAGTTATCAACTACAGCGAACAGTATCTAGTAGTAGATATGTTAACACACATTGTTCATAGAGCTCAAATGCCTTACGCTATTTCCTGGTGCCATCTGACAAACAATGGTATTGGTAAAGTGAAGAAGTTACACTGAAGTAATAGTAAAAGTTTAGAGATACATCTCAGATGATAGAGTGTGGAGCACATGAGGATAATTCAAAGGCTCTTTTGAGACAGAAAGTGTCAAAGCCAAAGTCAAATATAAATTGAAACCTGCGTCTCAGACCCTCAGCATTTGTTGAGTTATTTTGAAGGTCTGTTGTTCATTGGATTTTGTCATGGACATCTCTGGCACCTTGTCTGCTCATTCTCAACCATCAAGAAAAAAAAGACCAACTATCTAACTCTGAGTGGGAATATACACCCGTCAAAATATTAGAAGCTCATTTTCTTAAATATGCCAAGGTGAAGGAAATATCTCTGCAGGTGGAAAAGCCACTCTAATAGCTTGTAATCTAAAACTGTCCAAAATAAAAAGCTGTCTTGTTTGAAACTTTTGCTAATACTGTTCTTCTTTTCACAACAGAAAAGAAGTTGCTGAATGGGATGTATTGTGTATATTGTGATTAGGAAATATGTGTTATAGCTAACAATGAGTGTGATCAATATTATCATTTCCAGTTTTATGACCATTTACTGCAGCCCAAAGGCTGATTCCGGCCAAATTCTCTGTGTAAGATAAGATAAGATAAGAAAAATATTCTCTCCTATATGCTCTCAGACAGAGAAACGTGGTCAGAATCAACTTTTGAGCGGCAGTACGTATGCTGAAAGGCAGGTCTGTTTCAGGGAAACTCCAGTATTTGGTGCTTCCCTGCACAGCTTGTGCCTTATGGATAAGGATGAGGAATCATCACAAATGTTAAATTTTAAATATATTCTACAGTTAAGCGTTTCAATTGCAAGGGATTTTCTTTCAGTTTCAGTGCTGCAAATCTCCTCAGGCCGTCATCTAAAAAAATCAATGTAATTCCACTGTGTACCTTCCTGGTTTAGCTTCAAATGATTCATCAGTCATAACTGCCATGAAACGCAACAATTACTTAAAAATATTGCTAATATACAATATTACTAATATACATATTACTTTTACTGTCATTGTTACCAGCTTTATAGCTTACCAACTCCCTTACAAATGAATTGTTAAAATATACTTAGCTACCATGTGGTTTTTTTTATTTATTTATTTATTTTTTATAAATCATCCACATTACAATTTAAACTATGCCCGACCAATTTACTGGCCAAAATTGCTATAACCACCATCTGACAGTGTTTACATTGGTTTACATATATGGATATATATATATATGTACATGTACATGTATACATGTCTTTCGCCTCCTGCATTTGAATTGAGTTTGGTACTGTTATTTAGACCATGCCAAAATAACAGAAAGCCATTACATTTTAAAAATGAGTTTGATATGCCAAGTCTGGCAACAGCTAAATAAACTCTGTTGTAAAAAAGAAACTTATCCTGAAACCCAACACAATCTGAGGCATGGCAGTAAACTGGACAGCCGGTGAAAACAGGCATGGGCTGCAGTGACTCACCTTCAGTCCAGTGAAATGGGTCATTAAAACAGTGGCAGTCAACAGACTCAGGCCAAGAGATGCTTAGGCATGTCCCGATGCCTCCCAGAGTAACACGGTCCCCTCAACAAAGTGAAACAGCCCTGGCCTACTTCACTGCAGTAAACACGGACTTTGTATTAGGTAAAAGACTCCATGTTCACTTACGTGCTTGGATGGCAACATGTTCACTCTCATCATATGTGAATATGTCTTATGTCATAACAGCAACAAATATGGAGTTTGGAGTAAGGTAAGCTGGTTGTGTTAGTGAGCATGCATAAGAGTGTTTCTTGACATTATTTGTGCGGAGCTCTGTGTGCAAACAGTTGTCCAGAAGTCTTTTACTGGCTGCGAGTCAACAAGACACTCTACACACTTCACTTCAGTCAGCGAGGCCATATAAATTCAACCCATGTGCTTTGACCACATCGGAGACTGCAGGAGGCTCTTTGTGAGAAACAGTGCTCTGGTTCTTCCCAGATTTTTGGGGGTGATCTGTCTTGCTTTCTGCCTATAGTCAACAGACGCCTTTGGTCAGAGCTTTCTTAATCAACAGACTGGGCACAGGCAGCAGAAGCTCACAAAGGAGGCCGGACTAATTGACCTCCTCCCTTTGCTCGCTCTTCCCTCCACTGTAACACTGCTGCCACTGCCACCCAGAGTATTTCCATGACAACCCAGGAATTGTAAGAGCGGTATGGAAACGTCAAACACTTGGTGGGCTCGCATCATTGCACACAAAAGGCCAATGACCTACATGTGGAGTGAGGATGAAGGCTGTTCCCAGAAGAACGAGCCCAGCAGAGGAGGACGGGACCGAAACACTGTGACAGTCCCCACTCTTTTTTAATCACGCCCAGCTGCTCCGTAGCAGAATAAACCGGAGACGGCGCTGCCTGCTCATGTGATGCTGTCTTATGGGATATATCTTGATCTCACAGGGCAGTGACATGATTTATGAATGGGGCAGAAATGAAACAGTGTGGGGATGAATTCTGCATATGCTCCTTGAGTTCTAACTACTTCATGATTCCAAACGCTGCACCTCCTTGTACAGTAGGTTGACCTTATTGAGCAGAAACACCTAACATACACAAACATATACTTCGTACAATCAGCAGACAGAAAATGGCGGAATGCTCTCTTGTAAACATGCATTCCTGGCTGGTCAGCAATCAGGGGCCATGTTTGTCTGGCCTAATCTGGCACCAGCAGATACACTTTATGGCCGCCTCTTGGCTATCAATCAGGCTGCTGAGGACTTGGCTGACAACACCAGGGGTCACACCGTCACCACGGAGACCGCTTTTAAAAGCAGCCATATAAACGATATAGGCTGTTGGCATGAGACAAAGAGAAAGACAACGGGGAGAGATGGGCCAGCCTTCTTAGCCGCGTCCTCTTTGGACAAAACTGGGCCTCGGCTTGAGTGAAGCAGTACAGAGCTGAGTCAGCCTCTCCCTCTGGAGAAAGAGTTCATACAGTACAGGACAACACTGCTCACACTGACAATGTGATTTGCAAATATCACCATTTGTCCATCTGATAGGCGTTGGATGAGTATGAGTATCCATTATCCCGGTTCCTCTGATTTCCAGTAGATTTGTGCTGAGCAATGGTTCAGAATCAGAATCAGAATCAGAATTGCCTTTATTGTCATTGTATCACTACAACGAAATTAGATTAGGTTCCATCCTTGAGAATGTAACTGAGGAACACTGTGAAGACGACAAATAAACACATCAGTAACAATAGCTGAAGATCATCAGTCGAACATGACCCGGTTGTGCATGATGAGTTTTTGCTAACATGAATTACTGGGTAACACACAGTTGATATATGACTATAGCAACTGCTTTTTAGGAGCTGTAGTTAATACTGCAGGTGGTTGAGTGCTGCGTGTAGCTAAGGTCAGTAAATGCCTCTCAACTGTAGGCTGACTACTCATAAAACCACATTCTCTCATTTCTGTTTCAACACATTTAAAAAGGCTAACTTTCTAATCCTCGCTCACATTGGTGGTGAAGATAATAAGAGCATAATGCACTCCTATGGAGGTGACATGGCGGAAGCATAAATATAAAGTTTTATAAACTTTAAGTAAATCGCACGCCCATGAGAAGCCCACCCTTAAGAGTGCATAGTACAAGGTAAGAATGTATAATTACTATGACAGGCTTGTCATGGACATTACCGAGCATTGCCACTGAAGCGTGCGTGCAAATTATACATGTTTTTGTCACCTCCCGGGCTCTATACTATCCTACCATAATATATATAAAGGTATCAGTGCGCAACTGCAAAGGATTCAGTGAAGATATATGTAACCTTTAAACCTTGACGAACAGGGGCACATGCCCCACAATTCTGTGTTGTATTTGTGACCTTCTATTCACAGACTGGTATATGGTGTCATTGCTCATATCCTAGCATGCACATAGATACAGTATCTACCAGCGTCTGCCTGTATTGGGAACGTCACTGTTCATAACTGCCATCTAGCTTCAGACATGCCATGTTCATTCTTGGGGCTCATGGGGAGTGCAGTTACAAACCTGCAATTTTGCCATGGAACACTAAAAATGTGTAAAGCAATCAGCAGACTGGAGTAGACAAGGTTGTGTGAGTGTTCTTAACAGTCAGTCCCTGAATGTGGACCTAGCTGATCATTTTCCTCATTGTACTTGGAACTCTGTTTTTCCTTAGTTTAGTTGGGGATTAAGGACAGATGTCAGATGTCAGATGACAGATTAAGATGCCGCACCTTCCTGAGATCAATGAGACAAGTTTGTATTTGTGATAAAACTTATAATAAACTGATACTAACTTAAACTGAGGCTTTTCTATCATCTGAACCAATCAGAACACCCTTCACAATGCAGGGAAAAACAGGTCTAACATTTTCCAGGGAGTTAAGGTCCAGGAGAGGGCTAGAGAATAGTGAGGGATTCATCACAGGGAGAATATATATCAGCAGGGTCTCACCAGCATTGAGACACTGATAACACGAAAATACGTTCATTAGGAGCAATACCATTTTGGAAAATGAAATATTTGTTGGGGAGAAATCTTACAGTGAGAAGTTATTTGTTATTTGTTAGTTAATAGTTGACTGGCTGAGTATAAAAGTTTTTAAAGCATTTACAATAATGGGCTTTGGTTGAATATGGGATGTCCTACAATTGTTTTATCCAGCCGTAATGTATAGTGAGCTTACACCAGCGGAGACAACCAGAGTTATAATGAGATGTATTGCACCCTTAGACATTGTATGCATGCATTGAGTATCTATATTTGCATATTTGAATATACTGAGAGAACCTAAGAGAACTTCATCTCATTCATTTGTTTTATTTAAAAAATAGTTTTCACATTGATCTCATTCTGTTTATAATGAAAAATTTGAGGCAGCTGAGACAATTGACACCGCTTTACTCATGTGCCTCTGCTTTTGTGACCTCTGTACATAAAGCTGACCTCCAGATATATACGATATGAGTCAGTGTAAGTCTCTTTATAGTCTTTCCTCAGAGGAAATGGTGAGTAAAAGGAAATCCTTACGTGAAGGGAAAGCTGGAAATGTGTGAGACACATGTGAATGAGTGCATGAGATGAATGAAGGGATGCTTGAAGGGATGCTGTGGAAAAGGGCACCCCCCCCAGGCATTTAATTGCATTAATTATTTCATTTCATGTTATTTCATTTATATGTTCATACTTGTTTGTTGATGTTGTCTCGTTAGTTGCACTTTAATTGTATGGCACTTTTCCATTAGTTTTGCAAAGTTTTTGGTCATTTAGTCATGTTTTGTACTCAGGCACCTGGGGCAGCTGCGGGGGGACCTGGGGTGAGCGCACCAGTGTGTGTGTGTGTGTGTGGAATGAATGAGGCCGCAGAGAGAGAGAGAGATATAGAGAGATGCGCGAACGTACATGGCGAATGAAAACAAGCTAATGCAAACGAAGAATAAAAAGAATAAAAACCAACGCACACCGGACTTCATCATTGTCCCCTGAAGTGTGCAACAAAGGACAAAGGCAGCTGTAAAGGGAGTGGAGAAGGATGTAAACCATGGAGCTTTGGGCCCTGTGAGACTACAAAGAACACATGTGATAGGACACATGCACTGGTGACCTGTCCAAGGTGCTCTGTACTCTACCTCTCGAGATATGGACACATGGGTGGGTCGATAAATAACTAGTTTGTTCTCGAACAACATTTATGGAATAAGACTTTGTCTTACATTGTCCATGTGGGCCAACTGTAAACTGTAGCTGAGTCTTCTTCAATAGAGTCTCTTACTGGTGAGGGCTGCACATGACACATGCACATTCAGTCAGCGTCGCAGGATTACACTTAGGTACACTGACACCATGTGGCACAGTGCTGCAAAGCTTTTCCATTGGCCCACATCCACCAAAGTTCACTCTTCACCGCTTCACATTTCAAGATACCAACTACACCCATAGTTTCTTTTGGCACAAAACTTTCTCCCAGTTTTGGGTTTTCACATTTTTATGGTTAACTATTAAGTTCTCAGTGTTTTAAGAGAATATAAGAGTTCACTGATTTCCAGATTCAGAAGTGAGAGATTGAGTTTATGCTGAAGCTAAGCTAACCAAAACACCAACGCAGGAGCCAGGCTCAGGTGAAAATGACACAAAAGGTCCTGTCCGAGCTTGCCCACAACAAACTCAAAGCAAGAGAACTCAACGCAAAAACAGGGTAAAAAAATAATCCAATGATGATTAGAGATATAACTGCAGATGATCACAAGGGCAGGTACACTCTAAAAATAAATGTTTTGGAGCAACGAAGAAAATTGACACAACGGTTTGCATCAGCCTTTTTAAGTTAAGACAACTTCTAACGAAATATTGTTCAGAGAACAAACAAAATTATTATATTATTATTATTAGGTGAATTAGCTTTTCCTCTATGACCAGAGGTATTTTTTTATCGCCACTCACTTGATAATTGACAGCACAAACACAGGTTTTTAAGTTGAGTGCTAATTTAAATCAAGTCGTTACAACTACTTTTTCCGCATTAAATAAAGGGAATTTTAAGTGACATGGACTGAATAACTATAATTTTAAACATATGCTTTTTAGTTGATAACTCAAAAAATCAAGTTGTTCTAACAATGTTTTATGAACTATACAAAGCTTTTTTTAAGTATTATAAACTCAATTTATAAAAAAATTGGTTATTTTTTAGCTGATAACCATTAAAAAATTTAAGTTGTTACAATTATATTTTCTTTATTAGTCTTAACTTTTTCATATTTTCACTCATGTAAGAAATTAATTAGTCCAAGAACCAATTGTTACACAATTAATGTTTTATTATTTATATTATTGTGAAAAAAAAAAAACAACCTGTAATGTTTGCTTTTGCAGCAAACAATTTTCTTAACATGAAACATTTCAACATGCACAGAAGGCTTGGTCATCCATCCCAAAACCAGTTTGAGGAATAAATGATGGTGCAAAGATACTGTAACAGACATTACAACAGTGACCCTTTGTGATCTTAAAATGTACATGGAGATAAAATACACAACACACATAACAATAACTTTCCTTAGCATTCTTTTTTCTTAGCTGTAGCAATCCCTCTGTGGACTTACATGTATTTCTATAAACAATTTTGTCTTTTGTTTCCGTTTTTTGTCACACCATCAGTTTTATAACTTTCTGAACAGTCAAATCTAAGTCTGACAGTGCTGTGTAACAAGTAGAATCTTCAGAAAATACCATTTTTGAGACTCATTACCTTAGCACTGGCTTTCAGTCCATCAAGTTCAAGAAACAGCTTCTGAAACTCTTCAAAAGTGTATTTAAGTTCCTTGCGATAGTTTAGATTCACAGCATATATTATCCCCATCAACAAAGCACAGCACCTTGGGAGATCCTTTCCCTCCAGGATTTTGGTTCCCTAAACCACAATGGTTGCCGTCTTGTGGTCAGAACCTGGGATTGACCGGTCACTGATGATGGCAATTGTCATCACTTGCCCATCAAGGCCTGCCTCAAACTCTTCTGCGTCCTTGTAAAATAAATAAAAAAAGATGCTTGAGCATGTTAGAGGTATTGAATCGAATGATTACTGCTGACTTTATAGTTATTTTTAGAAAATTTAGGTAATCAGGGGAGCCTTTATTTATTCTAATTTTAAACACGACACCAACACAATATTGGTAAGATAACAAATTCCCTTTTCTTTTACTTATACAGCATGACTACATCAATATTGGTTTGCTTTACTTAATTAGATATCTAAAAGGGTTTTTCAATTCCTCAACATGAAGTTAATAATCAAGCAGGGGTGTTGAAATAAGAGTCAGCTCTGGGAAACTAAAAGGCATTTCTAACATACATGGTGTGTGAAGTGGGTCAATGCTAGCAACTTGTTCATCTGACAAGTTCACTGTGTAACACAGACTTTGCATTAAAGATAGGGGACAGTGCAGGAGCAGGTATCTGCCAAGTGTGGATTTAATTTTATTTTTAAGATCTTGGATTACTTACATCAAACTCCTTGAAAAGTTCCTATTCCTTCTCCCCAAGGTAATCAACGAGGCAGCGGATGGCTACTTCTCTGCGGACTTCAATTGTGTTGTGCTATTTCAGAAAAATGGGTAAAAAGGATCAAATGAAGTACCTAAATTAATATTATCTAAATGGATGATTGCCAAGAATTTGCATTTCATAGAAAAGTGTAAATTCTTCTCCCACCTTGAAAAGCATGTCCTTGATCTGCCTGATTCTCGCTCCTGTAGCTCCTCCCCTTGATGAGACTGCTTCCATCAGTTTTGGGGTGCAATGGTCAAGTTTGGCCATAAATGTAGATTCAAGGTCATTTATCTGTAGACCAGACAAACCACACAATTAATTCTTGCAGACAATTAT
>JAFBJW010000032.1:136485-153985 GCA_016785235.1 Pseudorhombus dupliciocellatus
GTAGACCAGCCAGTGATACGGGCTAGTTAAATAACCTGTTAAAGCAAACTGTAACAGTTGTTGCCTAAAGATGGTAAAATTGCCAAATAAAAATGTAGTAAATTGGCTACTAAACAATCACTTATATCTAAAGTACAAGAGAAAAAAACTTACCTGAACTGGATCAAATAATGCAGGCCAGTGCACCATGAGGTCCCTGATTTCAGGGGCCTCATAAATGATCTCTTGCCTTTTCTTGACCATTTTCTCAGCAACCACCTTGCAGTTATCCTTTTTTGTCACTTCATGTAAGAGCTCAACTCTCTCTTTCTCCAGACTTTCACTGGTTTCTCCTTGAGGATGGGGCGGTAGGTAATTTACTTCAGCACTTTATAGGCTTCTTAACATTTTTAGCTGGAGCCTGCTCATGTGCTTGTTTCCTCTTGAGTGAGTTCACGTCAATTTCTGGACAGCCAAGACCTCGGAGTTTGGATCTAAAGTTGTTCATTTTGAATTTGAGTCTCTGGATCCATCCATTGAATGATCCCGGTTCTTTGAGACAGGGATGTTTCTTGATCAGGGCCTCTGCGACTTGAGTTATTTGCTCACTTGCACATGGATGGATACGCAGTGCACTCGAAAATAACCTCAGCTAATCTTCCAAGAATGTCTGGAAGTAGGGGTATGAGATTTTTGGTGCCGAAAAGTGTCCCAGAACAGCTGAACTTTGAATTGCCTGACTGAAGCAGAATCTCTGTACTGGAAGAGAAACGAGGAATTTCAAATTCTGAGAGCCAGCCTTTTGACAGCTGAGCGAGGCCTTCTTCCATCCGATCTGGAGAAACAGGTAATGTATCATGCGAGGACGCAGATGAGCAGGCATCATCAGAATATGCCCTGTACCTGCATTAAATTCCAGGAAAGACTAACTACTTCACGGTGACACAGACAGAATCATGATAATAAACTTAAAATCTTACGCAAAAATAACACTCACCTCAAAAATCCCCTGCTACTTCTCCTGCTCAATCCTGCAGCGTGTGTGCTTACCCGTCTGAACTTGCCCGGGCGTGTTCAGGGAGGTTACTTAAATGTATTAACTCAAGCTGGACAAAAACAAAAGTTATCAAGCTAATTTTGTTGAGTTGCTACAACTTGAATTTTCTTTTGAACCAATAAACACAAGAAATTGAGTTTGAATTACACAATAAATTAAGTTGGTGCAATTGCCAACATCAAAAAAATTAGGTTGAAAACCTCAAAGGTTAACCTAAATCAATTAATTACATTTTTTGACTTGCAATCATTGATTTTATGAAGTGGCGTTAGAAGGTGCCCTGCATGACTCATGGGAAGCGCTGTAAATAATTGACTGTAAAAAAAGCATTGTAAAATCACTGTTAATAACTGCAAAACAAGTATATAACAGAATACCTTTCACAGGTATTTTTGGTGTACAAATTAAAGCAATTTATTTTGTTTATATATATATATATATATATATAAATATATATATATTTTTTTAACTAAAAAATGTTAGCTGGTTTACAACATTTTCTTGTATTCTATTGAAATAGAAGAAATTACCGTTCCTACAGTTGCCAATAAATGGCTGTTAATACTTCACTATAAAATATGTTCTGTATAACTATTTTGCATTTTCTCTTTTTTACATTACCAGCTTTGCAAATTATGCATATGCGGAGTATTTTAAATGGCATAATCATCATATTCACCAATATTGCAGTAGTTAATTTTCAATTATCAAATAAAAACTGGGTCAGAGTTGCAATAAAATAATACGTACAGTTTCAAAATGTTTTCAAAACAATTTTAAAAAATCAGACCAGATGACATTAATTGGAATATTCCAGGATAATCTTTCAGTCACATACACTGTACATATTTGTACATTTCACTTTTAACTAACTTTATTTAGTGCGTTTAGAAATCTCACAACATCAGCAGAAGATGTAAATACCAAAAACAATGGAAAATGTCTTTTCACATAGTGAGGAGTGGAATAGTTCTCATAGTTTTAGTTACAGTCAAAGTCTCTCATTAATCTGCAGAGAGGATTGCAGAGACAGGAGGACTGACAGAGTTATTCTTCCTCTCACATACCTTCCCCCTTCTTTTGCTGACCAGCCTTTGGTTGGATTGATTCTAATGAAACATCTAAAATCACAAAACACACAAAAAGAAACATCTTGAGAAAACTGAGCTAACAGCTCCTCGGAATCCGGTGCAAGACAAGATAACCACGTTCCCATTCAATATGAAACATAAAACGTCACAAACCTGCATGAGCTGACTGGCAGTGATACACTGTCGGCTGCAGGTCCTCCTGTTGGAGAGGTCCTGGTCAGCAGTGGCATGGAAGAACCACATACACACATTTCTGGCCTGAGTAGAGTGCAAAAAAGTAAACGGTAAACTGAAAAAAGTACCCAAGGTTGTGTGTCAAGAAAACCACCCCCAAAAGAGAGTGCAGGACGTAAAGCTGGAAACACACAAACTTAAAAAAATAACGCTGGAAACAGAATACAAACCAAATCCGAACACAAGAAAAATATCCAGAATCAAAAAGTGTCATACAGATATCATTCAAATGCAGAAGCTTTACAGTTGCATGGGGTCATCACAGCTAACCCCGCTCATCTTGTTGGCCCCACACACCTTCCCACGGTGGGAAACACGCATAATGAAACACATCATATTCATTATGTATCCATGGATTGCATCTGTGTTGTGGCACTGCTTTCCCTAGATCCTATTTTGTTCCAGTGTTTACACGTTTGCTCCGGTTGGTGTCATCAAATCCTGATTATATATAGACTTGTGTCATTCTGCACAGGGAAGCTCAAACGTCCAGGCAACGAAACAAAGAATTCTGAATGCATTCATTTTTTTTTTTTGCGTGGAGTGGAACACAAGATTAATTTGAGTATTTATGGATATGTGACATGCCTCTTCAGTTTGTTCCATTTGATCTCATAACAATCCACTTGTGATGAACACTTAAAGGAAGCAGCATCCAGCAAAACAATCCCTGTGTTCCCAGAATTTCCCAGTGTGATATGAACTCTGTTTATCTTCTGACAACTCAGCAGTCCTGGCAGATGTCTGGATATCGGGCAATTAAAAACTTTTTGAGTTGACACCACCGTCCCCACAATGCTTATCAATGCGGCTAACTGAAACATGCACACAAACACAGTAAATTATTATGATATTTATACATTTAAGGACATTTGGTCTGGGAATAATTAAGAGTAATAATCAGAAAGAGAGAGAGGGTACGTTTCAAACATGGTGTGTGTGTCACATAGAGAGGTCACGACAATGCACAAAATAGTCAGTGTATTTTTCCTGTGCCACTCCCACTTACACTGTAGGCTCCTCTGCTACCACTGGGTGGTGCTCTGGTGTAAGACAAATCAGTGTACTCCAGCTGTACATTCTGCATACTTTGTGTAAGCGTATTTGTGTGCATGCCCCACAGAAGCTGTCAAAGCATCAGTTTCAGTTGTCCATGCATGTCTCCACTGACCAGAGTGCAGACAGGTCTCATGGTCTCGCTCTACCTGCAGTCACCTGCAGCCGGTCTCTGCAGAGATGACTGAGGAGGAGGCAATTACAGGAGCAGGCAACAGGAAACAGATGTGCAATTATGAGAACAGAGGTTTGCACTTAGCCTGCTCATTGCCCCAGTGCTGTCGCTGCAATCCATAATGCAATCCAGAGCAGCCGAATCCACAAACAGCTAATTAAGCCTTCATCACACCTTGAGAGCTACAAGCACGGATCGTCACAAACACGTGTCAGAGTCAAATCCTGTGCTCATCATGGCGCGCAGCAGCAAATCCAGGTTCACTTTTCATTGCAGCGATCACGTTTAAGGAAAGTTTATATCAAAATATGCTTCACTGATAGGGGTGGTGGAGGCCTGCACTCTGTCAGACAATGTGCTTCCTGTGTACACCACAATGCATATGACCAGTGAATGTGACGTGATATGAATGTTCAGGTGTGTTCGTTTGGACAGAGATTCTTTTTCAAACTGTGTGTGGACATAGTCCTCGGAGATTTAAGGTCTGCCCTTTTTTTTTGTCAAGATCACATCACTGTCCCCATCACTTCACTTTTCACGGATTGTTTTTTTCCCCTTAATTACTCGGAACATTTCTCCTCCTGTGTAGCCCAGTCCAAATAAGATTATTGATTATAAAAATGATGAGGTGCCTCTCAGTTACTTCCATGGGCGTAAAATGGCAACAAATAGTACGGCGAGTGAACTGAAATTAATTGTTATCAGAAAAATCTAACAGTAACATCCTGTTTTCTATTATAACTGTACTATTATATATATATATATATATACATATATATATATATATATATATAGACAATGCAAAAATGGGGGACATCAGAATCAACGGCAGAGAGGCCCTTCTAAATTTTAGGACCAAGTTTTTAGCTAATTGAAATAAAATCTATCTGCCTTGCATTGTGTACGCACTTTAGCTGTCTTTAAACAGTGAATCTTTTTGGTATTTCAGTATCACTGGTTATATTTTATGTTCGTGGGATTAATGTGTGTGTTCTACGTATACTTGCAGTGTCAGGATGCATCGCTAAGCACATTACATTGTTTTAAGGTTTTGTTGACATTTAATGAACATACTGTTGTTTTTCAGTTGGTGTTTGACTGTCGTTCACTATTACATTGAATAACAATTTTCAAATAATCATTTGAGAAACTGCTAACTAAAGACACTACAGCACAACAGTGAGTTTAGTATGTGGACAGCACTAAACTGTAAATTAGGTTAAAGTCATAAAAAGGGTAAATCTCCAGCATCCTTGGTGCCAGCAGTTTACTGTTAAATACTATAAAAATACAGCAGTACAGTGTGATTCAGTTAACTTTGGTAACACACTGGGACGTTGTGTTATTCCCGTAAATTAGTTGACAATTCACTTACATATCTGTTTTCTGTGGACTTTACTGACTAAAGAGCGTGAGTCAATTCATTTTTATTTTATCCTCTTATTTAATTCTGTTTCCAGTTAACGTTGTTCAAATAAGATACCAGTGTTGAACATGAGACAAAGACAAGCCAGCAAAGTTGAGGGATCTTTGTAGGACAGAATTGAATGCAAGTTAAATTCAGTCCTGTTGGATGATGACGCACCTGATGGATCAACAAGTTAACTGACTTCTACTCTCTTCAGTAGATATGAGGATTTTGGTTTTCAGTGGTGTGTTCCAGCTGTATTTGCCAGGATGTGGTTATTCAAGACAGTTATTCTGGTGCAGAAAAGTGAGATGTGGTCACAAAAGACATACTTCGTCCAATTTCTGAAGACAGCACAGCACCATCACATTTCACCTGTGTTTGTGTAAAATCTTGCCAACCTGCTTGATGCTTCATGTGCTAAGTCTTGAAATGCACACTGTAGTCCTCCATGAGACACTGTCAGGCACTATAATGCAGCACACATATTCAGTATTGGTATTCAGTCTAATATCACCTTCCTGGGTATTTTCAACCTATTACCAGTACGCTTCAGATGAATAAATGACCAGGCTGGAGGAGCATTTCAGACAATTTCCCTCAAGTATTCGAACCTGATGAGATTTTCACCTGGAAAGAGAAGGGGTCACTGAGAGTCTGACAAGAGGAGGGAATACGTACTGTCTTATCTGTTTATTTATATGGATGTAAAGGCATGCATATACTGTGTATATAGGTATGTATATATATTTTAACACACACACACACACACATATATATATATATATATATAAACCATCCTCTTCCACCTCTTCTCTTTCCAAGGGAAAATCCTCTAAATAGGAATTCACACCCAGCACATGATGAAGCGCAAACTATTTCCGAAGTCAAAAGGAAAGTGACCAAAAATTAAAATCCGATTTCTGACAATACCTAGGTCTTTACCATTGCACACTATCCTATCATTTTAAGGGTCCCTGTTATATATATATAGCATGTGTGCCACATTGTTGGCTCTCTGATTTACAGCTGCTAGTTTGCCACATCACCCCAGGTCTAAAGACCTCATATCCACATGTTCACGAACAATGATCAGGAGCACATGGATTTGACTGAAAATCACTCAAGCAGAACGGTGACAGACTAAAACTGTCTGTAATTTGAAGCTCTGCAGTGTAAATGTTGTGTTTGTGACTGTTCAGACTCCAGCCAGACCTCACTACCATCCTGCGGCCTCCGCTCCCGTGGGCTATTTATACTCTGACACACCTGCACTTTCCCCTCTCCTTTTGACTTATGCATGCCCCCACTGCCTGCAAACACAGAGGCCATGTGGAATGAGGTGTGCCTCTGCTGATGAGGGAGCGATTGAAGGACCCACATGCATTTCCTGTGTCTCTCCGGGCTTCTGAGGAGATCTGCTGCTTACTCAGGAGTGAAAGCCTCAAATTAAAGTGTTTGTGCTGACAAAGGACAAATGGGATTTTTACTTTGCGCAAACGGTGCAGGATTGTGTTGGCTTGCTCAAAGTGTCAGAGAAAAAAAATGTCTCCGGCTCGACACCTCTAATGAAACATGCGCATGAAATTAAGACCTGCATATTAGTGCCGATGTTTAGGTTTTATTCAGATGACGCGGTGTGAAGAAGAGGTGGAGGGTGGTGGTGGTGGGGGGGAATAACGCGTAACGCAAGATACAAGAGGAGAGTGAACAGAGATGCTGCTTCTCTCTCATGTGTATAGATATGTCTTTTGTACCCTTGAAGTAAGAATAAATTGAATATTCATGAGTGAGTATGAATAAGTGCTCTGTCAGCTGGAAGTGTCACTGATAGATGAGGGGTGGGCCTACATGGAGCTGCAGTGGCCAGCTATGGTCCTCCATGGACAACCATAGGGGTGGGGGTGTCATGTATATAGAGGGCTTAGCCAGGAAGTTAGAGGGGTTAACTTCAATCCATACATTCATTGAACTCAACCTTATGGAGGCCATGCCACACACTGGTAAGGACAGTGTTGACTTGACAGTTTCAAGCTTTACTCACTGGGCAGCAGGATGGAGATCACAGGAGCCAGGAAGCCCCCTCCAAAAAAAAAAAAAAAAAAAAAAATGATGATGGAGGAAAGATTCTTTTCCTTTTACACACGAATTGACTAGAAGTCTGGGGGTCTCTCCTCTGATTCCTGTTTTCCAGTCAGTGAATCCATGGTCCAGAAACCCCCTCTAATTTCCTCTGACAAGTTCTCACAGTTGCTTCTCAATCCCCAGTGTCTATCTCTCCCCCTCCTCCTCTATACGAATGGAGAAGGCCGGCTCGCACACACAGAAGTGGATAATTTCACGGCTGATATTTTGATATGATAATTTTATTCATGATGCCACTGCTCGGCCGCTGTGCAGCTCGTCTGTACAAGTGTAAATGAGGAGTGTTCCAAATGTAAAATGTTCTGTGGAGGGGGATCAATGAGGCTCTGCAGCCAAAACAAGGCATCATACAAAGTGAGTTGTGTTCCAGTATGCAGACTGGCCTGGCCCACACCGACTCCAGTGAGCATTGCTGGCTCCACCAACATGCACCAGATGGCCTCATCCTTAGGCAGAGAGAGAGAGAGAGAGAGAGAGAGAGAGAGAGAGGGAGAGGGAGAGGGACACAAAAAGCAAATGAGAGAGAGAGAGAAAGCGCTGGTGCATGACACGTCCCAGAGGTGCTGGGCTCAGTCAAAGTTATGTCCAATACTGGGCCTGGATGCTACTGGAGCTCATCTAATGTTCAGGCTAACTAACTGGAAAAGCCTAAATCCCATAAAATTGCCATAGTAGGTGACCCTTTTTCATTTTCTTCTTCTTCCTTCCACCTCCTGACAGAATTCAGTCAAATAAACCGGACCCTTCGAATGACTTTTTGTACATTTGACCAAAGTGATTTTGAATAGGTTGTAAACATTATTTAACTGACAATTCAAATGTACAGTATATTGCTCTTCCATATTGTCAGTCACCTTGGGCCAGATAAGAAAAACTCAGAAATTCAAACAGAAGACACTGAAATAACACAGATTTGAATTCCTTGCGTCTCAAACTTTTTCCACAATCAAGTGTACACAGGCTTTCCATTGACGATTTCATAAGCCTGATGATGTCATTCAGGTTTATTTATCAGAATTTCTAAAGCCCCCTAAGAACCACATAAGACAGAGGCTAAGAAGAACTCCACACTGACAATGGTGGAATGGCCCTTCAACATCAAGAAAAAGCACCATGACTCTGGCACTACTGATCTCTCTAGAGACAAAACTATTTTCCTGTTCAAATCCTTAACCAAAGCATATATTGTGAATTCACTTTAAAATTATATTCATCTTAAATACTTTCAAAATGAATCCAGTTCCTATGCAAGGAAGGTGAGACGAGGTTCAGTGTGCCAGTTCAAGAGTCAAGATTCAAAGTATTTATTGTCATATGTACCAAGAACATGTTCCCTGTTTAAATGCTCTCATTAACAAAAATAAAATAAATAACAAATACTGTGCATGTCCCACATTTGTTCCGAGTGGGGAATTTACACTGTCGTTGGGTCTGCAGCACAAAGATCGATCAATCAGTCAAATGTATTGAGCACATATTCACAAATCAAAATTTGCCTCATAGAGCTTGGTGCATAGTCATCTGTCCGTAACCCTTAAGGCATTGATTTAATCATAGCATGAAGTTTGCTTGTTGTACAGGGAGCTTACTTTGCAGTTTTTAAAAGTGCCTGAAGAATATGAGAGTTCTTTGAGATGGGAGAAGAGTCATTTCCCTTTCAGTGAATGGCCGTCCAGTCCCATAATACAGATGGCCCTGTGGCCCCTCCTCACATCCCACTGCCCTTTGTTTTCATTCCTCTCTTTTGGTGATAATGTATTGTCTACACGGTGTGTAATGATCCTCGAGAGCAGCCGTATACCACTAACAGGCACTTCTGTCAAACACATCACCATCGCTGTGCTCATTGATTTGTGTTGTCTTTAAAACGGGCTGTTTCCCCCGCTCTGGGCACAGCCGTAATTGCATCTTGCTTAAATGATTCGACTAAGGCGGTCTGTTGCTCTTACCTCTGCTCCCCCCTCCTTTCAATGTCACTGTCACCCTCACTTATTTCATTACGGATTCAGCAGACTTGATAAAACAGCGGGGGTGCCCCATTCCACAGTGCTTAGCCAGCTCGGCCGAGACAAAGAAGTGGTCAAGCGGGGCAACAAATCTCACCAAATGGAGCGTTTGCTCTTTGTGCAGCCTAGTTATGGCAAACTGATAGCAGCATCCAGAATACTGAATAGGTGTAATAAATGCTGAAAAAGGGGGATTCTTCTCCTAA
The DNA here is from genome assembly GCA_016785235.1 of Pseudorhombus dupliciocellatus. Classification (NCBI taxonomy): domain Eukaryota; kingdom Metazoa; phylum Chordata; class Actinopteri; order Pleuronectiformes; family Paralichthyidae; genus Pseudorhombus; species Pseudorhombus dupliciocellatus. Next base: position 145,843 of record JAFBJW010000032.1, read on the forward strand.
TTGGGCAAAAGTGGGGGGTGCTGTGGGGGGAACACCATTTTTGTATCTGAAAATGAGTTCTGTGAACTAGTCTAATAGCCTGTACACACTTAAAAGGGGCAGTGTGACCCCCCCACCCCTCCCCTCTCCTCAAAACCATCCCATCCTGTCTTTGGGCTGACAGATAAACATGTTCTCTGCTGGCTAATTGCACTACCTGTTTCTACCCAGTCTCAAGTGACAGGCTAGCTGTGTCTACGTGAAGCCTCAGATCTCCCGTACCACGCAATACTGCAGAAAAAAACCCCTCACATATACAACAAGCAAAGTCAGGCTGGAGAACTTCTGAGGGAGAAAGTGGAGGATTATGTACCTTGAAATGCTCCACACAACTTTGCAAATGAGCAGCGGCTAAAAGAGACAGCTGTCAAACAGCCGTTGACGGGTTAACTAACATGGCAGGTGCATCAGGAAATATGACAGCATCTGTCTAATGATACCATCGTCAACATGAGGGAAAGAGCAAGGCAGACAGTTTAAGCAGGAACTGAAGAAATTCAAATCTTAGCATAGCAGCACATCTTCCTGTTCCTTTTCACAATGAAATAAAGATGTTCAAGATCAATGTGCAGCCATGCGCTTCAATATGCATGTGAGGCAGGCCCCGAAAGTATTCCACGGAAGTACCTTTGTCTGAATGGACTGCAAGTGGTCATAAAAGATGCAGGCCCTCAGCTGGACACTGACTCCCTCCAGTCAGATGAATAATAGTACAAAGGGCTGCTAAATCATTGAGACAGCTGCTCTGCTCTGTCCAGAGCGCACTGGTTCGAGCACAACACCGCTCACAGATCAATGCAGAGGACATAAGAGGCACCAAGGCCTGCGATCCTCCAGACAAAGCTGCGGCTTGCTTTCTAAAGGAACAGTCCGACTCAGGAGGATCTATGTTGGCGTCTGTGGAAAAAGAAAATCTAATTGCGTTTCAAACGTAGAATGAAACTGAGAGGCTCTCAGATGACCGGCAGATGAAGTCCAGGGAGCAGTTTCCAGACTTTATTCGGACTTGCAGAGTTCGGTGTCTGAACACATCTCTGGTGATGACCTGTCCATTAAGACAAGAGAGGGTACAGTCAATAAACTGTCCTCATAGTCAGGCCAATGCTGATCATCTTGAAGCGGTGAATGGGGACTGCTTGCCTCCCACTTTTGCGGAAGTGATCTAAATATGGGGCAAGGTCACAGCAAGACGATTTCAAAAGGGCATTAGCTCAGAACGCTGGCTGTAGCTGGGAGAGAGGGAGAGACAGCATGTTGTTTAAGTAAAACCCTCAAGAACATTATGATTTATTTAAGTGAGGAGAAAATATGAATAATGTATTGGCTATACGGAGCATGAATCTCTTTTGTACTAATTGTCAGGAAGGCTTGCATCCAGTGTGTGAGGGGTGGAGGGGCTGCAGGACCCAGAGATCACAGGGGCGCTGCGGCTCAAAGAAGCTGGTCCTACAGCCACAGCGATTGACTTGCAAATGAGCCCAAGAAGGCTAATTAATGGGGGGGCTAATGAAAGTAGTGGTTCGGCTTGAGTGAAGAAATAATCTGGGACCCCCATTTCACTATCCCCCTCTTTTTCTGACTTTCTCTCTCTCTCTCTCTCTCTCGTCCTCTCTCTTCCCACAAGATGGCTTGTGCCATTGAAGCTGATTGCAGAACTCATCAATATGTGAACAAAGTTGTTGGTGGTGGTGGTGATGGGGGTGTTAGTAGAATTTGCATTCATTTGAAGAGTACCCCCCCTTCTCTAGCTTTGTTATTTATTCTGTAGCTTTTGGCACATTTTCTGGTTCTGCACTCCCAGGAGGAGGGATGGCAGGAGATGGAGCAGGGTAAGATGTGTGATGGGCTGTAATCGGGACTTTTGCACTTCTTTCTTGTTTGCATTTGTGAAAGTTAGGCTGCAGCCAACACAGAAGTCATCGTGTCCTCCTTGTTGTGGTGGTTGAAGGGGGGGGGGGGGGGGCCTGTTCATTTAGGGGGGGGGGGGGGGGGGGGGGGCTTGTTCTTCTATAACATGCTCTGCCCTGCAGTTTTCTGTCTTCTCCTGGGTGCTGCATGAGGTCTTTAATGCCACTGTAACTCACAGTGTCTGTTACGCTCAGTTCAGATGTGCATCTGTTCATTAGCTCACACATGACATAAGAATTGCTGTCCAGTGAGCCCTAGTCAATCAAGTCTCATTCCCCTTCCCATTGTTTTTTTTTTTCATCACAAACATTGAATGATGTTGGGTCCGGGCTTTCCTTGGAGTTTGGACAGAGGCTAGAGGGAGACAGGTCTTACATACTGTATAAATATTACTGCAGAGACTGTCAACTTTTTGTACATAGCACATTGATATGAAAATAATTCTCAGAAACAATACTCTCTTTTTCAGTCAAATATCATTGTCCTTCCAAGTTCTTCACCCTGAGACATTTTCATCCATCAGATGTCAGAACTCTCAATACCTCTTTTACAGATCTTCTGCTCTATTCTCACGTGGACTCACTTGGTCGCCCACTACCACTGGTTTGGATACAGAGTTCAGAACTTCGATTACGATAATGTGTCTCAGGTGATCCCATCACACTGATCTCTCAGCCCCTCTGTGCCCTGCTCTCATGCTCTCAAGCGCTCTCTCTCTCTCTCTCTCGCTCTCTCTCACAAACAGGTCTACCCACCTGTAGGGTCAGACAAGTTAAAAGCATAGTGCGGTCTTTGAAAGTGGAAACAACTGTTAAAATCAGGCTTAAAGTCACATAATGTCAAGTTGAGACTGGTTGACCAAAGACTTAACTTTCTCTTTTTTAAAATAAAGAAATCTTTGCAGACATTTGCTCACATTTAGCTACAGTGACTGAGTCAAACACTGTCTTCGTCATTGCCTCTGTGAAATTGTGAAGAAGTTCTTGACGAATCAAACATGTGGTATGTTCACAAGCACCTGCCATCAATCAGTCAACCAAGTAGTGTTTGTGTAGGCCAAATTCACAAATCACACTTTGTCTCATAGGGTTTTAACATAATTATGTGAGTATATAACTCCTCTTGGCCAGTAGGAATAGATAGGAGATTTATGTTCATCATCTTGCGTAATACTAATTAAGAGATTTTTTGTAAATGTATAAAAAACACAGACCAGTTGACTGATACATAGCCCCCTGGATCCTTGCCAGAATGCTGTGAGTTCCTGGGAACCTGGGAGGGGTGAAGGAGAGCCTGCAGTCCCCACTGGTGTCTGAAGTACCACCAGCACCCAATCATACAGGGGGTCATTGTGGAATTGAGGGGAGATGATAGCTAAAGTTTTAGTGTGTGACGCAGGGGCTTCCTGTTGGCTGCTGGAGGTGGTCGCACAGCCACTCTGCAGATGTCCCTCTGATCTTGCCCTCGGCAGTCCCTCAGTAAACTGTTGCAGCAACACCTGCTCCACAATCCACCCCTCTCCAGCAGACTCAGCCATCGCCTGTAAGTGCGGCTGTTGGGTCCTTGCTTGGTGGACTGAACGTCTCTGCAACGTCACTGTTGCCTGCACTGGTTCATTCAGATATTAGTTATTCATGAGTTTTTAACTTATGGAAAAGGGGCTCCATAATTCAGCTTCTTCTTCTGCCTCCTCGGTAATTACTCGTAATACTACTCTCATTACAACTGTTTGTGTTTGTGCTGCTAATACACCACTTTGATCACTCGATCATTTCACGTCTGCTATTACCATTACCAATTATGATACCACTTCTTCTCTTCAAAACTCAACAGCACTTTACTAAAGAAATGTAATTTTAGTTTGGGCTGTAGCTTTTGGTACATTTTCTGGTTCTCCATCCCCAGGAGGGAGATGGAGGGAGATGGAGCAGGGTGTTTAAGCTGCATGACGGGCTCTAATGGTGGCTTCTACACTTCTCCTCTCTCGATCACACTGTAGACAGGGAGTTAGATGGCGGAGAATCCTTAACCCCCCCACCCCCCGTCTCCTTGCTGTGGTGGTTTGAGGGTGGAGGCACGTGCTCGAATCAGATGCTGTGCCCTGCAGTTGTGTCTTGTTTCTTTGAAGCAGCGTGACTCCTCTCAGCCACCCCAGCAGCCCCAGGCACTGCCACCGTCTGCAGGGTCCTGCTGCACAGAACCATGCCGCTGTTTGAAGATATGGAGAGAAAGCCTTCACTGCTCGACCCCAGCTACTGCCACAGGCACACACACGCACACACATACTGTACATGGATGCTCACACACCAGCTACCACTCACACAATCAAAATCAGTCTCAGTTTTTTCTTGTTTCCCTTTGATATGTGCTCGTGCTCCCACTCCCACCCCCTCAGTATCAAGCTGCCTTTACAGTAGCAGCACTAACCGTTACATTTGTTCCATGTATCATGCTAAGGGATGACACTGTCATTTGAATACATGACACAAGCTAATGGCATCTTGCTATTTCTTCAGAGCTTTTAATTATTAGTTGAATAAGTTGCAGTCTGGCCCGTTTGTAAAATACTTCATAATAGTAATTGGTATCAGGCATTCAGAAGACGGGGCAACAAAATACTTTAAATAACTGAAAGAAAATGTTTATTTTAACATAACAAGTAGTACTCTCTTAAAATCATTTCTCTAACTTACAAGTAACCAGAGGCTAAATTGTACATGAGCTAACAGCATAATATGTGAGGATACACACAATCTGCCCTGCTGCTGTGTGCTTGTATTGAGTGGGCACTAAAACAGAACATACCTGCCTCAGTCCTAAACACACTGGAAAGAGTTTCTAATGTTGAGCAGAGGCACATGGTACCGGTGAGCTTGAGAGGAGGCAGGTGATCCTGAGGCACAAGAGAAGAATACAGTTAGATTATTGGCAAGAAGTATACGAATAAAGATTTCAATCACAGTTCAGAGTGGCCGGGGGGGGGGTGTTACCACTAAGGTGACTGAAGAATCTGGCGCTGAGTGGACAGAAGACCATGGTTCCTGTGGAGCTGCTGATATCAAGAAACCAGACACCTGGACCAGGCACCACTCAGACTCTCATGCACATGCAACAGTTCTTTATATTAACTTTTTTATGAATTAATATTTTATATAAATAAATTCCAGTACTATACCATATGGATATTTTGAGATTATGAATGAAAAAGTTCAACAGCTAGCCCCTCACTCTGATCATAACCTTATTCTCGACAGTAATCTATAACATAACCCCACAGAACATTTCCCACCACACCTCTGGCCCTGTGGCTGCATCAGTGTTGCTGCCAGGTTGCTTTAGCCCCTCCAGGCCCCCAGCATCCACGTATGGGCTCCTGTGGGTTCCAAGTGTTTGCTCATCACTCCCATCATATCTGTGTAATCATAGTGAGGGGAGGGACTAAGCATAGATGCTAAAACACTAACCTGTTCTACAGGTGCAATACAAATTTGAACATGATTTGTTTGACTAAAAAGTAAATAATGACCATCCCAGTTACAGTTGCTCAACTTACTTTAGTTTTTATGTTGTATATGATTATAACTGTCACACTGTACATAACATTTTATATATTTAATCTTTTATATTTTAGTTTTTCTTTATTTTCTTTACCTGTAAACATTGACAATAAAGGCTTTCAATTTCAATTACATTCTAAAATACTTCTGTGAGCTAGAGTTATGGCTACCCTTTGCCCAGATAGACAATGTGTATCTACTTCCTCTCAAATGCGCCCAAGTGATCAAGGGATGGTTCCACAGTGGGAGGTTCCAACCAATCAAACTGCTGGACCAATCGTGAGTCATCATAGTTGACAGCTGATTCCACCTCACTGTCTTCATTGCTTTGAAAACTGAATTTGCCGTGGGCTTTGGTCTTAGCCACACTAACCCTAACCCTATGAACATGAGCAGTCAAGACATCTAGGCTTCTTTTTAACAGTCCTGTGCATGTAATTGTGCAGATTTTAAGGTATCTGTATTTCATCATCATCACTTCCTGCAACTTGAGGCAGATGTTTCAGCAAAGCTCCGTTGAAACAACTTTAACCTGCCCAGCACAAGCTTTTCACACTAGCAGACATTTATTGGCAAAAATAAATAAATAATAAGGGATTAGCTTTAGATTGATCAAATTGACACAAACACAACTCCAAATGAATGATGACATCACTCCATAACTGCTGAAGAAGTAAATAAAGTGACTGTGACAGTCCTCTGGTTTTATTCCAACCAGAAGGTCTGGGGTTCAGTCCTCAGTCTACGTAATCTTCATGACAAAACTGGGAAAGATCATGAACCCCTCATAAAATCATCGTCATGTTGAATATTGAATTGGAAGTTATTTTGGATAAAAGTGTCTGCTCCATGATATGTAATGTGATGTAAATTAAAAAGAGGCGACCATTTGCGTTACAAATATGACACAGTTTTACAGTTCGGGTGTGTTTACAGCTTGTTCTCAGTAATAATCCAGGTAAACATTAAGAAAACATTGCCTTCGTTAGAGTTTTCCTTCCTACTAGATGTCAGTGTTGGGGTTTAAGTTGAACTACAAGCAGTATTGTCGCTAAGCCATTCACAATTGCAATATTGTAATCACAGATGTGAATGAAATTATGGAAATGCCACCTGCTTGTAAAAACAGGAAATGTTCACTGGGCTCTGCACTACACATGTTTCAAGTCAGTAGTGTGCACGCTCCTGGTGTGGCCTCCGTGGTTGTTCCTCTCTTCACAGCATCTTCTGGCCCCTGGGTTACTGGATCATTGGCCTCCCTGCAGCCTCTCCCTCGATTCCCCAGGTATGTGAACCTCTTCCACCCTCATCCTTCCAACCTCTCTTGCCCCGTCTCCTCCATCAGGGACAGGGGGCTGAGATGGATGGCAAGGCAGAGCATAGCCCCCCAGATGGGCTGATTTATAGTGCCTCCTTTCCATCTAGGCAGAGTGGAAGCCCCCAAGGGCCCTGCCTGGAGAGCGCTGGAGACATTTGCTGTCTCAGACCTGATGGCCCCGGGCTCCCAGTCCACCTTGATGCCAAGTACCAAACGGCCACTCTAGAATGGTCGCCATCCGTCATATGGGCAGCCGGGGAACTGCCTTAAAGAGCGGAAACGAAGAGAGGAGGAACAATGAGACTCGCTCCCTTTCTCCCTTGCCTCGTCCCACAGACATTGATCTCCACTGCAACAATATATTATATCCCCTTTGCTATAGCTACTGACTAGGAGGATGGGGCGAGACACCTTTCGGCTTTTGTTTAACGCTTGGTGCAATCACTTTAAATATAGCTATATCACAGGGATCTCTGTGCCATTGAGAAAGTGTTAAGTGTTAACGCTTAATTTACTTCCTCCATATCTAATGAGACCATTTGACACTGTCTTTATTTTAAGATTTTTGGAGGGAGCTAAACGTTAGCTGTGTGTGAGATGATGCAAAGGAGCCGGAAAAGTACAAGTACAACTTTAATTTGACCATATCAGAAATAGCATAGCAGTGCTGTAATCTCAGTTACATTAACCGCTACTAGCAATAGGATGAATCTCACTGCATCCTGAAGAGCTCCAGCTGTTGGTTAGATTTAGGGCAGGAAGTGTCAGCTCTTGGATGTGGTGGAGAGGTTTCAAGTCAAATCTGTGGCTGCAAGCACTGCCAGAAGCTCAGTGCCTCAGGCATCACTGAGAAAAAATGTAAAACAGACTTTGTGGATTATATAATCCAGTAGTATAATTTTATCATTATGGAATCTTTAACTACTAAGGACCAACACCCAACACAACACTGAAAAGAAGAACTGGAAGAAAAAAAAACCCGAGCAACATCAGATGAAGTCTCCATGGAACAGTCAGACAATGTTTTGTCTACACAGTGCAGATAATTCTGTTCTTATGAAGCTTTTTCTGCTTTTGTCACATTGTAATTTCTTCCCGAATCTCAGTGGGCCATTAGTGAGTACACAAAAATTGACAATAGGCGAAAGACTACACGGGAAGGATCAGTGGTGCTGTTCTCTGTGTTATCTGTGTTTTTTGAAAGTGTTATTTCAATTAAAAAGCAGATAAACTGCTGATTAATTCAGCACACTTCCCAATTACAGATCAAACGGGCCTCCTGGGGGCTGCAAAGCCCCCAAAGATGGCAGATGCTGTGCAC